>CAAE01013686.1:0-60862 GCA_000180735.1 Tetraodon nigroviridis
CACGCTGACTACAAAGTCATCTTTTTGCAGGACAACATCATGAGATCCAACCTCCAAAACGGTTTGAGCCAGTTCAGCTTCAAGTGTGTCCTTAGGGGGCAGGAGAGGAAACAGGGAGTCAGCAGGGCTCATAGATGTCACCTGAGCCGTGACATTAGAGAGAATCCATCACAAAAAAAGTGATATCAGACATAACCTTTGGGATTTTAACCCAGCGTTACTTAAAACTAGTTTAATCATCAACCAATTGTGTGTGTGTGGGATTGTGTGTGTGGAACAAGCACAGACCTCTGACTCGGTCAGTGGCTCTTTTGGCTGCGTCTGGCCCAAATACTTGTAGAGGCGTCGGCAGACAACGTTGTGAAGGATCTGCCTGGCCTCGGCCAGCTCGGACGCGGAGGAGTGGAGGATTCGCTCAAACACTTGATCTGCACCGCAAATCAGAACCAAGGTCGCTGAAATTCCCAAGGCCTAGACATGAAAGCAGCTCAGCCTAACGTCAGTGGGCGCTCTCCAACCTGTCAGCTTGGTGTAGGCTTCCATGTCGTCTATGGCTGTGGACAAGCTGCACGTCTTCCCTCCGGATCCTTTAATCTGGATGTGCTTGTCCGCTTTCAAAAAGGCCTCGGTGATCCTGGACGACACCCGACAGAGTTACCTCTCTGAACGTGACTGGCCGGCGTGACTAGACGGGGGATTTGCTCACATGGTCTCGATGATGTTGCCCACCGGGTGCTGGTAGGCTCGTCTGTGGAGGCAGTTTCTCATGTGGAACATGTCGTACAGGTTTCCCACTTCCTGGAGACCCAGATGATAGTTTATGAGAACGCACTGATCCCCAGGACGGACTGTTATGTCTGATATTAGCACCTTGTCTCTTGTGCAAATGTACTTCTCTCCATTCACGTCACACACTCTGGCGAATTTCAGGAAGCGCTTATGGTCAAAAATATTCTGGATGCCCAAGTGGTAGCAGTCCCTGAGGGAAAAGGTAGGTGAAAAAACGCCAGTCATAGCCGAGAGGCAGTGCGGAGCTTGGACATTTTGATCCAGACCTTGAAAAGTAGTCCCACTTGTCCACGTCGATGCCGTTCTTCTTGTTGGCCACAATCTCGTAGAGAAAGGACTGTCCCGGTGAACGGCCTTTGTACGGCCACTGAGAAAAAGAACAAATTCTGCCATTTAAAACCTGGTGAAAGGTGCACAAAAGTAAAAAGCATCTCGTGTCCACCCAGGAGGACGGCGACGGGCACCTGGCCGTGGTGGGATGCGCCGTTGTTGAGTGGTCCGGCAATCTGCTCCTTGATGAAGTCCAGGTCCTCGGGCAGCTCCAGTCCGTGCTGCTCCATCACCTGCTCCAGCCCGTTGGCCTGGACCAGGTGATCAAACATGGCTAAAGAGGCGTGTTCATGCTGGAAGACAGCAAACGGACCAAAACGAAACCACAAGAACAGCAGTCAGACCGAAAGTGCTTATCTCAGATGGTGAATTATCATCTGTGGGTAGCAGCAGCAGGGTGTTCCTAACGACCTAACGTGGATTACGGACACGTGCGAAAGGACTTTTATCATGATGAGTGTCAGGTTGATGAGTTGATGGGTTTTGGAATTAGAAGGAGGTGAGTCAAATCTTTGAAAGAGCCCGAGACAAACGAGTATTTGCTTTTGGCTCTCTGGGTGCCTGTTTTCCTACCTGCCACGCCCTGCCTGGCCGCGCTTTGGGGATGAACATGCGATCAAACATGTGGGAGAATGGACCGTGACCTGGGGGGAGGGAGGGAGGGTTTGCATCAGACTGGTTTCGATTTGACCCGTCGATGGTGAAGTCGGATGTCGTCGGACGCTTCGACCGGCTCACCCAAGTCGTGGCACAGCCCAGCTATTTGCACACAAAGGATGTCTCTGGGCGAGATTCGAAGATCTGGCTGCCTCTCCTCCAGAGACCGAACAAGCTGTCCTGCCAGGTGGCACACCCTGACAACCACAGCAGGATTACAACAGACTGGCTAGTTTGTTCAGATTTAGGTGTAACTACCCACAAGTTTGAACAAGAGATGCCGTGGTGGCTGGCAGAGTCACAAACACACCCTATGCTGTGCTCGAAGCGGTTGTGAGAGGCTCCTGGGAAGACAAAGTAGGTCCCGCCGAGCTGCTTGATGTTTCGCAGTCTCTGGAACTGGGGTGTGTCGATGATCTTGATGAGCAGAGGGTGCAGCTCGATGTGACCGTGGATGGGGTCGTTAAACACCTGGCAGGAGACGCAATTGCACAATCACAACACCACAAAACTGACTTTCGCTTCTCAAGCAGGTTCCTGCAGGTAAAAAAATAAAACCAACAAAACTGTTTTAGGGCCCCAGATCGACCAGGGCCGGCCCTGCTGAGGAACATCCAACCGGTCCGTCCCCATTCCGAGGATGAAACTGTTTTAAGTGGTGGTGAGAAAACACAAGTGCAGCAAGGGACTATTTCTGATCCAACTTTGCCATCCTGGTTGTTGTTGTGTATCTAATCTCCTCAGCCCTGAGAGAGAAGTGTTGCGATAACGACCGCTGACCTTGCATGGCTCTGCAGATATCTGCCACAGCTTCCTCAAACTCCTCAGGAGCCTCAAACGCTCATCGGGACACCTAGAGAGAGGTGTTTTTAACCGATGTGCTGCAGAATGACTTTAATAAAGGGCTGGTTGTCAGTGCTCAGCTCTTACCTGATGCCCATCTGCTCCAGATCAGCATCCCTCAGAGACCGCAGCCGGGCTCCGTCGATCTCCCGCTCTGGGTGACAGAAATCACAACTCTCACTGATCGTTTACAAAAAACAAACCCAGGGGAGGTTTCAGCTACTACAGACCGACCTCGAAAAGCCTCCTGCCACTCTCCAAAACCTTCTTTTCGCAGATACTGACACGTTTCTTCTTCTCCCCACTGAGGGAAGTCCTGCCGGCGGACCGCTAGCGCGGTCTTCTTCGGCGTGCTAAAGCCGTCGCTTGAGGTCGGGACGGCGTCGGACGGACGCTTTCGGCTCGCCATGTTCACTTGTTAGTGGACAGCGGGGAAGGTTAATCAGACTGGAAATGTGCCACTAGAGATCCAGTTACAGTCGCTAACTGGACGACTTAAGGCGAAAGCAGCACCTGGCGGGTTTTAAGTCTGAATCTGTTGAGTAAAGTTACACGTAAATAAAATCATTTCCTGTCTTGACTTTTCAAAATACATTCTCGCCAATACCGCTTTTAAAACGTCTATTCTCGAAGTCGACAAAATAAATCTTTTTATTTGTATATATGTTACTTAATAATGTATTGTATTGTGTTATGATTATAAAACACAAACTTAGAACCTTTAAAAGTAAATTTTTAAAATTATTTTTGTCATAGACTGACAATTTACCTATTTCCGGTTTTGAATATGACATACAGGATGGACGACCTTTCCAAAAGCCAATGTTTTGCGCATGCGCAAAATCAGTCCGTCTAAAAATGGCCTTTATCGCTTGTCGATTATCTAACAACTTAAATACCAATATTTATTTTGTAGGAATGATAATCTACCTAAATATACAGTAAAAGTACCTATTGGTCCGTGACCAACACAGTTTGTGAATTAGAGATTAAATAAAGACTTTATTAGGTAATTTCCGCAATGCACGCTTCCAAAACCCTACATTTATGCTTTGCACTGGAATATGTTGGAATTCGTTGATTTGTAAAATGTGATAACAGAATGGATTTTTATAGTGTTTTAATTTTAACGTCTGTCATCGTCTTTTAGTTATTGACAAAACAAACGTAGTATTTTCTTCAGTGTTTTCTAGTGCGTTGGGGGCCATCCCAGTGAACTCAAAACAAGCGCAGGTCACCAAACAAGGCACAGCCTTTATTTCATATGTATGAACAGGAACCTAGAAAGGCAAAACTTCAAAAATCACTGACTGTAAATAAGTAATATACCACGATAAAGACGTTTAATGACTGATAATGATGTTAAACAAATGTAAATCTGAAAACCACTGCCTGTTGTAACAAAATCCGCCCACTGGGGGCGCTGTAGACCATAGTTTTAGTGTAACCAGGCCTGGTAAAGCAGCTTTTCTGCCCCATATTTTCAACTGGATATAACTAATTTTTACTGCACGTCTCTTTTCCCACAGAGATTAATTCAAATTCTTTGATCCGTCATAGGTGCAAATCTGATAGAAAAAATAGGTTATTTTGTGCTAAGAATAACAATAACTGAAAAAGAAACAGCTTGGGATTTACTCTTTATAGGTCAGAGGCTTCGTGTCTGTGGCTGGAAATCTGTGGTTTTATGGGTCTGGCATCAGGCAACTCAATTAAGTATGAACTGGGAAAGAAGATCTGACAGCAACAGGAAAAAAAGGATTCACAATCAGAGAACATAAACATAAGAAAAATGAAGAAAAAATACATTTTCAGTAAATTCCTATCCTCATCTCTGATTTTAAATTTGATTTTCTCAAAGCCATTATTTCTAACAAGTCTGCATTTTCAAAGTAATTCAACTCTTGTCAATAATGCAATGTTTTTTGTTTTTTTTTAGGCAATGCAGATGTATTAAAATAATGACTTTGAACGTCATTATCTCATAAAGGCAAATGACCCCAACAAGTGGGTAGTCAAAGACAGTCGATATAATGCTCCTGTTTCTTCACTGTGGGCTCTGGGAATTAGCCTAAAACCCAGTCAAATCTGGCTTCTTCGATGGCACTTTGATCCACACGTGAGGGAACAAAAGGAAAAGCCTCTTGGCCGCTGAGACTTAGCCGTGAACCCCCATTGCCTGGTCCGTATTAGCGCTCGTTCCAAATGTTTGGAATACTTTGGACATGTTGTACAATAAGAACTCTGCCACTGGGTTCATCCTGCCAGTGACTGACAGAAGGCCTACCTGTGATTCCAAATCATCGAGTCTGCAAGTGATCTGGCGTGGAAAAGAAGCAAATCAAGGTTTCTTTTAGCTCCTGGACTCTCTCAACCACAGCGATCTGTGTGACTGCAGTGGTTGACTGTTACCGATTGAGCCATTCTAACACCCTGGTGGTGTCACAAGGTGTTTTTTTTCTGTCAAAATTGTTTATAAGGCAGCACCTTGTTCCACCAGTAGGGATGACATGTATTATCTAAATTCCTTAAATAACAAAAAGAGTTAATAGCCACACTGTTGATGTTGTTGCCGGGGCAACCGTCTAACATTTATGGGTGTTCGGACATGACTGAGTGGTCTTAAAAACTGTGTAAAATCCTCCGCTAAATCAGTGCTTAACTGTAAACATTTGGTGTGAAATTTTCAATAAAAACAAAAGACATTTTAAGGAAGAAGGTAAGATTTAGATGTAGACATGCTTTTAGAAGATGTGCTGGGGAACTGAGGTAAATGCATAACCTATTATCGTCTTAATTTAGCTAAAAACCACAGGAAACAAGTATAATCATTTCAACTTGCCAGCTCCTGTTTAAGGTTTCTTTCCGTTAAGGCAGTTATCTTTCTTTTATGACACTTTTGCTTCGTTCAGTTACCTTCCTGAAGTTGATCAGCGCACAGAAAGTGTGTGTTTATGACATGTGTCTGTCATGCAGTACATAGATAAGGACAGCCACTTTGGCAGCAACGTCAGTGTATGACTGATGGGTGTTTAAACTTCCATAATTGGACCGTCTTTTCTGGTTTTCATCTCCCAGAAGACAAACCAGGAGTTCACAGCCGTTCGAATGTGCATCGCAAGACTGAGAAGTAAACAAGTGTTAGCGTGAACATCTGCTGCTCAGCCTTGTTTTCCATCTTAACTCTGAGAAAACCCTTAAATACAGTTTTTCACGAAAAACAAGCACAGTGATTTTCAGCCTTTTGCTCAGCTTTAATTGAACCTTTAAGCCAGATGGGTCTTATCTTATTGTGTGAAAAGTAGGAAAATGTTTTTGACCTGACAACATTGATGGATTTTATGCTTTAGGAACAAGAGTGGTCTTCAAAACTCAAGTCTCTGCTTTGCACAAGTCTTCAATGAAAGCCAGTAAAGGAAACAAAGGAAAGCGGAGCATGCATCATAATGCTTTACTGCATGTTCAAATGCAACACTTTGCATCTATTAATCTTTCCGTTCTATACAAAGATCAAACAGAACGTAAACTTGAGCTGGAGTAGTGACTTTTGTAGTTTTGAAAGCGCATTCATCTTCATCCTGTTTGCAAATTACTGCAGACACAGAACAGAAATGAGAGATATTTTCACTAAAAGCTTGCCTGACCTCTTTCTTATTTTTTGTTGCTCTAAAAGTACTGTAATTTTACTCAAGTGCCTGACCCAAAATAATGGTAAAAAGAGAAGTTGCAGGATAAATAGAGCTGTTTATGTCTACGTTTGTCTCTGACAATAAACTCAGTGGGATGTTCTTGGGCTTTTATAAAAAAAGTTGCTATGTGTTCTCTCTATATATGGACTCCTGGCTAAACCAGCCACAGACTCTTTAAGGAACACTTAAATATAACATACATAGGGTGCTTTTAAATGTCACACCTAAAAGTGTTTTGAGCTGTCTTTTCATAAATGTGCACTATGAGCTTATTTGCCTTTAAACTCTTTGTTTGCTCTCAGAGCAGGAATAAATGGACAATTTTCAGTTAACCATAATTTATTCAATATAAAAAATAAACACTTGGACAACGTTAACAATCTTTTCTCACAGTATAAAGAACTACAGCACACATCCTCGTGCTACTCGGTAGCATTGTGATGCTTCTCTCCACAGCAGCAATCGGCTGTCTACAATGTGTCGTTTGGTGCAATAAAGCAAACTGTGCACAGTGCTGGTTATTACTAGTTGTTGCTGTGTAGGTTTAATATTAACACTAGCATGTCAGCCGCAACTTAGCATGTACAGGCGGTGTGTTACATTATTCTTTTATTTGCGATTTATGACACATAAACAGACACATTCTTCTAAAAATGCATTTAAAAAAAAATCCTCTCGGCATCTATAAGGATGCATAATAAGGTTCTTGTGGGGTTAGTGGAAAACATATAGTTTAAGCCAGATAATTAAATATAGATGTCATTGGGTCTCTGTTGGCAAAATGTTTATTAAAGGCAGATTAAAGTAAAGTAACTACAAAATTAAAAAAAGAAAACCAAATTATTGCATATTCTAAAATCTTTATGCAGGTGAGGTTTCAATCAGTATTTAGTTACACGGACAAGTACAGCAGAGTCCACACGCTTTATTTTAGTCAGGCAGTGATTTTTGTGTTTAGCCCCACGTTCCACCCGCACCTGCCGTGTGCCCATCATTCTTTGGCGCATCCTTCCGTTCATCCCTGCTCAACCCCGTCTTCCTGCTCCGGTCTGAGTGGCTCCAGGTCCTCCTCAGAGCTGCACGTGCTGCGCTGTCTCCCGTGCGCAAACATCCTGCGGCGTGACTGGGCGCTCAGGTCCAGCAGGTCGAACGAGTCACAGGAGAAGAGGCTGTCCTCGCTAACCACGCTGGAGGGCCGGCTGCGCTGACCCTCCTTGGCCACTGGGCCTTGGAGCAGCTGCTGCAGGGCCTCCGGAAATATGGGGACCGACGAAGAGGGAGCTGAGCGGCTCTCGCTGGGAAGGTCTAGACTGCGGGAAAACTTGCCATTACGTTTCAGAATACCCTTCCGACGTCTGACTGCCTCCGAGCGCATGGTGGGACTCTCTTCTGAGGCTGGGGGGTAAGAGTGTTGTTTGGGGGAGCAGATATTGACCGGATCAGTTTCTTTAAATCCGGTTTCAGAGTTCCTTCTTTCTCTGGAGGAGCCATAACCCGACTCCCTTTCATACAGGTTCTTTAGAATGCCCTTTTTGGGCATTTTAGATGAGGGTTGACTGAATGAGGAGGGAGGTGGCGGACTGATGGACAGGATGTCAGAATACCTGTGGGCATGTGTTTGACAAGGCTGGGATGGAGGGTTTTCTTTAGGAGGATTAGGGAAAACGGAGTCAAAGCTCCTCTGTGGTTTCAGGATTCCTTTGGGCTTCTTTCTTTCACTTGTGGAATTGGCAGAAATCACACTGGAGGCGGGAGAAGTTGCACAGGCGCTGCCACACGCTCCGAGGCCTGTCTGCGGGATTGCGTTCTCCTTGCGCGACTTCCTCAGGCTTGAAATTCCTTTGTGCATCCTTCCTCCTCCCCCGCCTCCCCCTGGGTGCTCGCTTTTAAGAGGCAAGGTGAAGTAGCAGGGGTTAGTCGATTGTGTAGTTGAACAGAAGGAGTCCGAGGGCAGGCAGGAGTCAACTGTCATGCTGTTGGTGGCCGTGATCCGATTCTGCCAGTCGATGTAGCGAGCCAACAGCGGAGAGGGGCATTCTGGGTGTGGAGGTGAAGGGCAGTCACACACGCTCTCCTCAAAGCCCCAGTTCACCCACCAGTGGTTGGCAACATCTTCTATTGTAGCCCTTTCTTCCACTCGCACTGTCAACAACCAGTCGATAAGGGCACAAGCATCTGGAGGGAACAGAGTTATTTATAGCAGACGCCATGACCAACGACCAAACCAACATATCCACATTAATGGTAAACAAAACAATCAGATCCGGCAATTTGGGAAATTGGAACATGGTTTTAAAGAGCTGTATGTAGGCCTTTACCTGAGGGTGGGTTGGGCCTGCGGTAACGGCCTTTAGTGATTTGCTCTGTGAGCATGGTGTGGCTGGCCCCGTCAAACGGCATACTACTGTACACCAGCGCATAGAGCAAAACTCCCAGGGCCCAGCAGTCCACCTAGCAGACAGAAACACACAAACACACACACATGCTGAAATGGTACCCTACGCCACAAAGTGGCAGTGCAGGTGTTGTAGATGTGCTATTGTGCAAGCAGGCAGGCATCGTCCCACCTCGGGCCCTTGATAGGGCAGCCCTTTCACAATCTCCGGGGCAGCATAAAGTGGACTTCCACAGTAGGTCTGAAGTAGAGAGCCCCTCTTAAAATGATTGGAAAGGCCAAAGTCAGCCAGCTGCAGACAACAAAAGAAGAATTCATCATAAGGAAAAAAAACCTCATTCTTAAATCAAGTATTATATTAACCGTAAAAACGACATAAAACACATCCACTGTTTAAATATTCCACAGCTGTGGGCATTAATGAGCATACGTGCAGGAGTTTTTGTCACATAAACAAAACACTTTGTGTGACAGAAGGTCTCAGTCACTGAGAACTTAATAGCTGACACTTTAACTTTAGGACAAAATAAACAAACACTTGGGGCTCATTTACAAAAACAGCCATTCCCGAGCAGGGCAAACTCCTTTCTTTGAGCATGTGCCTGCAGAAGCTTCACCCATGTGGCAAAAACAACTCCGAGAGGCTAACTTTAATGGGGCCAGCCAAAAATAGGTATGGAAAGACGCTGCCAGCATGCGCGAGTGCGAGCCAGGGGAGTAGAAAACATCAGGCTGCTCACACTCACTAACGGAACACTCACTCACTCAATGCTGCAAGAGAGATACACAGACATACTCCTCTCTATCACGGAGATTACGGCCATAAACCCCATCGCAGCCCCTCTGGTGTTAGAAGTGGTCAACATGACAGCTTTTTTTCTCTGGAATGGTGTTTCAGAGGATCATAGACCTCACACACTGGAAATGACAGTGTTTATTCGAACGTAAGCACAGATATTCTACACAGAGAGGGAATGCAAACGGTATGGAGTGAGCACGTGACAACAGTTTCCACAACTTTGCTTCAGCGTGCTGCTGTGTTTGTGTGTGCAGACATGTAAGTTGTCTGCCACCAAGGGGGGGGAACAACCGCGTGAGGTTCCCGAAGACACATTCCCAGGTGTCAAATGCTTATATAAGACACACTCTTCCACACACTCTTCCTTCCAAAGAGAACACACTCAACCTGTACACGTGCCTGGAATTGCACGAGAGGTCACTGTCTGGTCTACACATGCTTGCGCGATCATTTGCACGCTGCATTCTGTGGTTCTGTGTGCAAGAATTCACCAAGACCCGACAATTTCCTGACACAACTCTTTCCCACACATCCCATCAGGCAGCTATTGTGCAGACATAACATGGACAGGCATTACACAGAGGTTTGGTCATTTCCCGCAGCGGATGCTGTGAGCAACTCTGGTGAACCAGAGTTTTGCAATGAATGGAGAGAAGTGTGTTTGGACAGACAGACAAAGCACACTTGAACAAAAACTTTCCAATTGGCTCGATCGCTCCTGGATTCCCTACATTCCCCTCTGGCTCAGCGCAGCTCCCATATAAGGCAGGAATCTCCATGATAAGGAAATCAGTAGCTACCAGTTTCCTTTAAAAGCCCAGATGACTTAATGACAAAAAAACATGCTCCAATAGAAATGGCAAAGTATTTTCATGCAAGTTGCAAAATACCAAGATTTAATATCAAGTCAATGCAACATGGCGTCAACAAAGTAAGGCTACGACCCCTCCGGCCAAAAACTAAAGCAGAAGCAGAAACAGAAACAGGGGACTGAACTAATAGGTGCAAAGAAAAAGTTACATCTGTGTTACCTTTACGTTCAGATCTTCATCTAAGAGGATGTTCTCCAACTTAAGGTCCCGGTGCACAACACCGATCTGTAACAAGCAAGATCAGAGGGGTTGGTCACATGGTTTCTGGGTGCAAGAAGGGTGAGACTATAAACCCAGGCTGCAATGCACAATGTGCTTGTCTGTAAGGTTTTATTTTATTATCATCCACA
Source organism: Tetraodon nigroviridis (assembly GCA_000180735.1). Lineage (NCBI taxonomy): Eukaryota > Metazoa > Chordata > Actinopteri > Tetraodontiformes > Tetraodontidae > Tetraodon > Tetraodon nigroviridis. The sequence goes on from CAAE01013686.1 coordinate 10,725, forward strand.
TTCCACAAAGGCCTCGTGAAGCAGGGACATGTTCTCAGAGTTTAATCACCAACAAGCACGCACAAATGATTCCCTTACTGGATGCTACATAACAGCCAGCTTTGTTTCTTTAATGACTTTGTCTTTAGAGCGCTTAGATAAGTGAACCGTCTGTGACCTGAGGCAAAGCTGATGCACAGTGTGTGCAGAATTTAAGAGTTTAGCCCTATTGAACTATTCCAGGCCTGGAAAATCTACAGGCAGATAAAAAAGATGGCAAAAAAAGAACAAAGGATTAAAATTTATGCCCATTCACCTTTTGAAGTTCCAATAATCCCTCCATGTGCTTTGCATACCTCAAAGGCACATTCAATAATTCATTCACGTTGGAACATTCATATCTATTTCGGGACAGTATTCCAGGGCACGGGTTTTAGAGAATCCAGTTCTCCGCCCCGTTTAATATGAGAGATTTATGGAAAAGCCCAGCTGCCAAAATAAGACTTGAAAACAAAAACGCGTTCGTCATATTCAGCTCAGCTGACCGCGAGGCAGAGATCCACACATCTACCACACTGCACTTCTGGATTAAAGGGATTTACAGTAAGAATCTCGATAATTCTCGTTTTGTGGCCCCACAGTTGATTTTATGCACACACACACACACAAACAAACAGTTGAACAAAGGAGAATTTGTTCCTCGGCCAGAGCTTACGCTAATGTGCAGGAAACTCATTGGGGCAACATGTTAGTGAAATGTGTCAGTGTGTGACTGGGAAAAACAGTCAAGGGATAATTTGCTCTTAACCCAGAGAGATTGGGAAAACTCAAGTCAAGTTTTTCTGATGTATTAGGATTAGGATTTAGTGGATTTAGTGGTACTTTAGTTGCTTGCGCACAGTTGAACTGGTGTATGGTTTCAGGCACGTGCCGCCCTCCAATCTCTATAAAACACCACCAATATATCACACAATTTCTATAATCCAGTAAACAAGATGAAAATACCGTACTCGGTCATTGTGCACCAAATGCTTCACTGTTACAAAGAGATGAATCAACTAACAAAGGTCACTCCAGGCTAGGGGACTAGAATATTTGCCAGGTTCACAAAGGAATCCAAGGAGACCTCCTAGCAACTCAAGACCTCCCTCCAAACGTCCACAAGTTTTCCAGAAAAGACTAATCAAGGCGTGCATGGCAGCGCTGCAGGGAGAAAGCCCATCTGCACGTTGTTAAAAACCACAATAAATAATCCAGAAAGCTGCTAGGAAATGTGTGTACAGATGTACACAGATGACAGAACATTTCATTTAAATGAGGATTTGAGGAAAAAAACTAAACTTAAACTGTAAAATGTAAAATGTAGTAAGTGTGTGTGTGTGTGTGTACCTTGTGGCAGTAGTGAACAGCAGATGTGATCTGTCTGAAGATGCCTCTGGCTTCTGTTTCCGACAGTCTCCGTCTCTCCAGGACGTAATCATATAGCTCTCCCCTGCTGGCGTACTCCATCACAATCACGATCTTGTCCCGACTCTCAAACACTGCAAAATAACACGCCAGCGACATCATTCAGACATGCGTAACATGATCATATATTAGGTCTTGAACACATGAAATCATATTTATTTTATTCATATTTATGGTAAACATCTACAGCCGAGAGCAGACCTTACTGAAACAGGTGCACTTGTTTGGCCTATTTTCAGCTACGAAATATTTACATGCACTTGAGTGCGCCAGCAAATATTTATGCATGTTTTCTGTAAAAGCCAGCCTGCATCAAATAATACTTTAACATTTTATAAAGGCAATTTGAGGTGTTTCTGGTGGTGTGTCCTTGCACATCATCAGTGATGTGATACAGGGGACGCAGCCATATTAGGGCAGAGCGTACCACACTGGTGATGAGCAGACTGATGTTGTCACACGAGGCATTTTATATTTAAAGTGAAAAATATCATATCCATGAGAAAACCCTGGAAGAAATCCTGTAGATCTAGATAGCTCCGGGACTTGGTTTTATTTTGTGGCTGACAGGAGTCGTTCTAATGATGGAGAACACGTTTTGATCTACCCTCATGGAAGCGGATGATGTTGGCGTGTCTCAGAGAGGCCGTGATCTCAATCTCCCGCTGGATGTGAACCCTGTCCAGGTCTTCAACGATGCGCTCCTTACGGATGGACTTGATAGCCACCTGACAGAGAAGGAGGAGGACAGGATCAGAACAGACTGAGACAGGTTTTGTTTGTCATTCGTGTTTTTTCTCGACTGAACAATAACATAGAAAAGGTCACTGGAGGACAGGGGATGCCTTTGTCCCTTGTTAGGTTGTTGTTGCCCATTTTCACAGAAGTTTTGGTGCCAGCAAACACAGATTCCTCTATAATTTGATGACAAAGACTTAAGTTATGCAAGTTCTCAATTATTAACAAATATAAGCACTTTAAAGAGTAAGCAACTGATACACACATTATTCATTTTATTGCTCACTTCTTAAACACACACACACACACACACAAATTAAATCTCTGGTTAATGGAGATGATTATGAGGGTTTTAAATCCGAGCATGCTACAGAAGCATAAGGTTGACAGCTGCACTGTTCACACTCTACTTCATTAATCTCACTCACTTGCTATACCCCAACGTAAGCCCATGCCTGAAACACACCGCCACCCTTCATCTGACACCCTATTTTAATCCTTCAGGAGCACAGTAGCTGTCGCCGCAAACAAAATTAAAAAAAAGAAAGGCAAAGTATGGGCATGTCATTTTTAGATCATTAAATACCACAAAAAAGACATCACAAAAGAAAAGGAAATATGCAATATAGCACAGATGAGTCCCCTGTGTGATGTTCAGGTCCAGCTCTGCTGCTGCAGAGTTTCTCCAAGGTCTCCTGGGATGAGCAGGCCCACCCTTGGGGTCATGCTTCAGCATTCTCAGCTGCTGGAAAAACACGATGAGACGCTAGACGACACCATTCACACGCTCCATTAACCACAAAAGTTATGCAACCCCAGGGCACAGATATGATACATCAAATGAATGCATAAGTCACTGTTCTGAATCTCTTTAAGAACGTAGACGCCAGAATTGAGTCAACTCTGAGTGACTCTATTCAGACAAACTAGGTGCTGAGTCAGGAAAAAAGCTTGTCAGGTAAAATGGAGTGTTTCCATATTTGGAAGAATGCTTGATGATTTTTGCCTGTAATCATTGTTCAAAAATGAATAATTAAGATTTTAAAAAAATAAAGAGAGGAAAGAGGCAGGAGGCAATGGGAGCAGATGTGGATATGACTCTGAGGAATGGAATTAACGCCTGATTAGTGATATCATTCATTCAAGCCACCAAGAACATTAAACACATTGAGGAAGTGTGTGTGTTTGTGTGTGCTGGTATGATGTCACATTTTGCATGGAGATATTCTGCATATACTGTAACTACACCCTGTCCTAATATGGCCTTAAAGGACAACTTAACAATAAGTCATTGTTCATTTAATGCGTTTCGTGACTGTTCGAAAGGGCCCAACTGTAACATAACACACGTATAGGGAAACGGTGAGTCATGCAACTGGAATGGAAGTAATTTTTAAAGCAACATCTCTACATATTTTCTTCACCAAATATTGACATAATATTTCTGAATGAAGGCAGGTTTTGGACTTCCTTACAGTTATTCGTCACCCGGAGAGCACACACTCATTCTTACCACAATAACCAGGAACTTCCATTATTAGCAAAGAGATATATAAAGAAAAACTTGAGATGATTCTGAGATTATTCACTCTTTTATGATTCATGGCCGAATCACGTCGAGACCTTTTTGAAATCGCAGACGAATGTTGTGGCTTTCCTGAGAAGAGCTTAGTGGTTAGTGGGTCAATTTCTACGTCTTTGTGCTTTTTGCACGTTCCTCTTGTGCTGGTGCAGGCAGATTAGTTTGACTGGAGGGTCTCTTGGTCTGTGTCCCGGAATGGACCGGTGGTGTGTCCTGGGTGTAATCCTGCCTTTTAACTGCTGACTTTTTCAAATAAATAAATAAATACATAAATAAATAAATAAATAAATAAATAAATAAATAAATCTGAACAGACCAGGAAGCGAAACTTCCTGAGGTGAGTTTTTATTTTTTCCTCAATGTGTGACCTAAACCAGCAAAGACTACTGATCCACCACATCCAGGACTAATTCCTAATCACCCCTGTCTGTCTCACCCTCCACTTGAGTCATGTGACTTCCCAAATTTGAGGCAGGCATCCGTGGACGACTATGAGTCGCCTTATTGTGTGACCTCAAATAATTTGTGCTGCTCAGAACCTTTTCTCCTCCTCTGCCCACTCCGATCAACGAGAGCCCCCCGGCCTTGTTTCCAAAAATAATGTCTTTTTTGTCTCAAAGAATCCTTGGTATGTGCTGGCTCGTAACTCAAAGAATTCGGCATTTTCCCCTTGTCCTCCCAAACCCAATTTTATACCAACTGCCCTTTTTTCTTCTTCTCTGCAGCCCTCTCTGAGCCTTCCTTTCGTTGCCTTCCCCTGGCATTTTTGTAGGTGTTGGAATTATGCCAGTCTCAGGAGTTCATTATCCTCACTACAGACTGTTTGTTTTGTGGAAAAAAGTGGGGTATCTGTCTCTCAGATCAGAGTTGGGGATTAAAATTCAGGCAAAATAGCCCCCGTGGTCTCTCAAAGTAGTTTGGCACCGCGTTCATCTTTTCAGCCTGGATCATCTGGGACACGAAGCTGAACCCAACTGTCCTCCGGTGACCAAGTGCCTGAGACTGTGTAGCAAAACAAGGTCCAGGCTTCTCTTTAAGAGTCCCATTGTAGTAAATTTATCCCCTCATTTAAGTGCTGAATGAGTCAGACAACAGGCATTTCAGCTTGGCAACACAGAAATCATGAAATCTGTTCAGTATAACATCAGAGAGAGAGAGAGAGAGAGAGAGAGAGAGAGAGAGAGAGAGAGAGAGAGAGAGAGAGAGAGAGACTTACCGTCTTCAGGCTTGCTCTCTCCACCGCTTTCTTCACTTTGCCGTAGTGCCTTTGCCCAGAGTCTCCATCACCTCGTAGCGGTGCTTCAGGTTGTGTTTGTGCTGGTGCTTCTTGACTGCGGCGCCAGTTGCTGATGCCCGGGCGCTCGCCGTCCTCTGCTGCCTGTCCCCGCCGCAGGGACCGCGGACGGACAGCTTGGGGGACTCCTCGCCGCTGTGGTGCCCGCTGGAAGCCGCGTCCTGCAGACGGCAGAGCTCGGAGCGGTGGCTGGTGGTCATCGCGCCGCTGCCGTCAGCTTCGCGTCTTCCCATCCTCCGAGCTCGGCGGGCAGAGGTCTGGATCCCCGACAGAACAAAAAGTATCTGCAAAAGTCAGAGCGGCCGATACATCAAGTTCTTCTCAAGCTGAAGCCCACTGGGCCTGTCCATCCGAACAGCTGATGCGCTATCCCCTTTCTGCCATCCTCCGACCTAGCGCGCAAGAGCCGCCTTGCGCGGCGAGGGGCGCGCTTGGGAGCGAAGGGCGGAGCCGCCTCCCTCCACAAGGTCCCAGCGCGTCACAGCCATTTGGGATCCTTCGGCCTTTTCATTTTTCAGACTCGGCGGAAGTGAAAGCCTGTATGCCACGGCATCACCATAAATCCACCACTTCATTCAGACGTATTAGGCTTGTTCTCATTAAGTCCTGGAAGTGATGGGAGGGGAATCCTTTGAGGTCAATGTGATGGATCTGCTCCTGCAAAATTATATCCATGCGTAATATTTGAAAACAGGACAAAGATAATAATCTAAAGTCATAAAGAACAGTTATCTGTGGTGTCGCGTTTATTATCCCACTTGTAAATAATGTTAAAGTATAAAATAAAAGTGATTGTACAGATAGCTTTTGAGTATGGCTGAAATATTGTCAGATAAACATGACCGAATTCGATGGTTTGTTCAAATTATGGGTTTTAAAAAGGGAAACATTCTTTTATTTGCTGAAAATTAAACAAGAAAATCGTCTGTTTCTGAGATGCCTAATTATCTTTAGGATATTTTCATAAACAATGTGAACAAGTTCCTTAAATTTTCTGATGTTTGTAGTAGCCGTGGGCAACAGAGACCATAAATTACAGGCAGGGGAAGTACCGCCACAAAAAAAAAGTTAACCTCATGTTTTTCTTTGCCAGAACTGACTTTTAAACCAAGATTACAGCCTTTTTGTCAATGACAGGGATGGCAAAGGAAAGGAGAAAGGAAGATGTAAAGGTCATTCGTAGACAGACGCTCAAATATTTCCCTTGCAGTTTCCAAGACTGAAGCGTAAAGTCACACAGAAGCTGAATCCTGGCATTGTTGCTCAGTCAGGAGACCACGATTTAGGCCGTGAAGAGGTCTCGAGGATTGAGGTTAGCCACCAGGCAGACGTCATAGCTGTCGTGCATGGCTGCTCGTCTTTCCACCACTGTCCACCTATTGTCCGTAGGATCTAACTCCAGAATCTCCTTGGTGATAATCTCATGGCGGCCTGCAGTGATTGGGAAAAACAAAACAAACGTGCTGAAGCAAAATCTCATTTACAGAGACGTTGCCACGCCATTGATGCTTGAACCCCTTGGATTCAGATTTAAAGTCCAGAAATATAAAGATGAAATGGAATTGATGAACTAACACAGCCCCCCTGAAGAATCCACATAGGTAGAGCTTGCCCCCCACTGCTCCAGTGTTGGAGGCATTGGTGCGGAGGGTGAGTAAAGAGGTGGGCAGGGACGGTCCTTCCCTCCAGGTGTCTGTGTCCGGGTTGTAGATCTCCACAGAGCTCAGACAGTACCGCGATTGTCCACCGTCCTGTCCATCACATCCTATCCCACCTGCACAAACACAGGATGAGTTCTTCACAGACGAAGTAGAGGAACGACAGCACTGCACCGTGGCTTTGTCTGACCCAGGATGTAGATTTCTTCATTGAGGACCGCCACTCCACAGCGGTATCGGGAGAACCTCATACTGGTGCACTCTGTCCACCTGTCCCTTACAGGGTCAAATCGAAAGACTCGGTTACTTAACTTGTCGGGCTCATCTTCTGGTAGTTGCTGAAGAAGATAAACGGGGAAAAGTCTTGTATTGCTCCTTTTGTCACCTGATGTAAAATTCTGTTATTTTTGATAGGTAACAAAGATGTCCACTAGAGGACAGACTGAGACCACTCACAATGGAGTTTCTAGTTTTTCTTAGTTTAGAACAGGCTCAACACTAATTTCCCATTTTACGCACTATCAATGGAACATTTTTAATCCCGTACATGTACTCAGGATGTGCATTTATTTGGGTACCTGTGGGGTCCAGCCTGCCAGAACATACAGATGCTCCTTTAGAGTGACGGCACAGTGGCAGGCCAGAGGAAGAGGCAGGGGGGCAAAGCTGAGCCAGCTACCTCCTCTCCTCAGTGACCACCTCACCACGCTGTCTGTGATTATGTAGTGATGCTCCACTTTCATCTGACCGCCAACGATGTAGACAGAATCACCCAGAAGACCAAAAGCAAACATGTCCCTGTGTCCTGTCGAGCACATCTTCTCCCAGCTCTTCAACTCTGCATGATCGTACCTGGAACAATGAACAACTGTCTGACGCAAGGTGTCCTGTCATCCGTAGATAGATTCTTTTTACTGAGGAGCACACATAAACACCTATAGATCTCCACCCTCTTCACCCTGTGCTGGTCTTCTGCTTCTACAGCGACCAAAATATTGTCTCGTGACGCCGCCCCAGCTGTGACCTGGCCTGCGCCTCCACAGGCCTTGAGTGGGGAGGGGATGTAGTAAGTCTTTCTAATGTGAGGAGCAAAGCAAAAACTGAGATCGGCGAGTCCTCCACGCTTGGAAGGGACCCCGTCCCTATTCACCCCGCCCAAGCAGAGCAGCAGGTCTGTGGACTCCATGCCATAACGAAGGGCTGGACGAGTCGGGGCTGCTGTCTCGCAGAGGCCCGAGGGCCGGAGGGCGGCGTCAATCATCTCAGAGCACACAGCGTCCTGCAGCAATATCTGAAACAGACTTTTATTATACTGTCCCCTTGACAAATCAAAGGCAGGAAAATGGGACTCTCACCGGGTTTCTCCTGCGGGATTTACGAAGGAATCCAGGATCTATCAGCTCCAGCCTGACATGTCTGAGCAACCCTGCAGCCTCAGTTTCAGTCTGCAGGTCTCCACTTCGCTTCTGCGCCCACCTCAGCACCAACTCCAGGAGAACCTGCTCTTCTGAGATGTTGAGGTCATCTGAGCACAGCAGATTCCCCAGACTTTGGGCATCCAGCTTCAGCACCTCCTCTTCCTCACAGACCTGAAGTTTAAAAGATGTTGAAGGGGAGTTAAAAAAAAAAAACAAAAAACGTTTTATAAATAAGCTGAAAAACAGTTTTCGTCTCAGTTGGCTGCGTAAATTCAATTTTTATTGCCTGACTTTCCAATTCCAAAATATTATACTAATACTTTACTGCCACCTGTTGGTAATATTCAGAGGCAGAACAGTGAACGTGGCAGCAATCATCTTTTTATTGATTTCCTATTATTACCGTTATTAATAAATAATAATAAATACCTATATTATTCACTTATTTAAAACATTTGTCTGTGATCAGAAAGAACCATCTATGGTTCTAAGCAGTAGCAATATTTGTTTTTAATTATACTCAATGCCTGCCTCTGCAAAGTGTTGGCACATAAATCTCAAGGCACAGCCTGCTAGACCTGCGACCCCGAGATCTCTGGCCCAGTGGTAAAGGCCAACACAGTTGGAGGGGTCCATATTGGCCTCCATGTGGTTCTGGCACAACCTGGTGTCAAGGAAACACAACATGGATTAACAGTGCACATATCTCTGCTGCTTCCTTTTCCTGATGCTTTTCTCACTTAAAAGCTCCATCCACATCAAGGAGGAAGGCAGCAGTTGCCACCGCCTGGATGTTGTCATTGTCGAGTGGGAGTTCGCCTTGATACATGTAGTCCAGCAGCATTTGTAGGCTCTGTGCAGGAACATCCCTGAGGAGGACCTCATTGCCTTGAGTTTCCCTCAGACCACATGTAAACATGGCCTAAACACATGTGTTACAGTCCATTACATGCAGGTGACTTGAGGACGTTAAAATATCGGCCTGTTTTACCTGAAAGTAAGGGCTAAATGCAGACAGCACCACTTTGTGGCAGTGAAAAGGTACACCCTCTGCCAGGAGGACCATATCAGTGAGCTCTTTGCTTGACCTCATCCTCTGCAAGTGCATGAGCAAATATGAACCATGCTGTGCCTGAGTCGTGCTCATCTCTGCTACATGCAGGAATCCAACACTCCTGCAGCAAAGAGAAATATAGATATTAAAAAAATCATGAAACTGATTTCAGATGAATTACCATCTTGTATTTTAGGATGATAAAATCTGCCTGTTGACATTGTTACTATTTGTGGAAAAAAATGGTTTTAGAGTACCTAATGATTGAAAAGAAATGGATGTGGACTGGAGCCAGAACTTTGTGGATTTGGCCCTCAGCCGATCACACTGGTATTGCACATAAAGACACTTCTGCATTGGCTTCACTTCTGTGGCTCAAGGGCACCTCTCAGATGGACATTGTTTTATTACAGATTATTCTTTATAGATGTCTCTGTTGTTGATCAGTTTTTGGAATGGGTGCTGATGGATCACAAGCACACATGCACCAAAATAAAAAACACTATGGCTGCTAAACTTGTTCTGCAAGGGCCTGCACAATCAGCTATGAACGTGAGTACAGAGGAATGCATTAGCATGACATTAATACCTTACAAAGAACACACAAAAACAGTGTTCGTACCAGTGTGGCGGTCAGGTGATCCACGGTCAGCAAGGACACTAAAATACACACTAATTGTCCTGTCTGCTGTGTTGTGGCTCCTCTGACGGTTTCTAGGCTGTGAAGTGCAGTTGTACCCTGGCGGGTGAGAAGGTTTAAAATAGACCACCACATACTAGAGGGGCTGCTAACATATTCAGGTTACCGGAGGTGAAAAGAGGGAAGACTGCACGCAGCAGGAGTCTTAGCTCAGGACAAGTTATCCATTATTTTATAAAACAACAGGTATAAATGTTGTTCATATAAACACAGCTGCAGTTTCCTACTACACTGGGACAATCAGTAAATGAAAGGTAAACCTCACTTGAGCAGATTTGACTTTGCATCAGTTTGACCATGACCTAAAACCATAACCAGATTCAGGACAAAGTGAGGGCTGCAGTGGACGAGAAAAGATCCACCAGAGCCAGCGGGATGCCTGGTCTAGGTGGGAAAAGGACAGTTTAACTCAACTTAACTCAACTCAGCTCAACTTCTTTATAAAGCACTTTAAATACAACCACAGCTGTCTCATAGTACTGCACATATTAACATTAAAAACATAAAACAACAATAAAACAAACAATAGAAGCATAAAAAAAAACAATAAAAGAGAAAAAAACAATAAAACAAATGCTGGGTCAAAGGCCAAAAAAATAAAAGTGGTTGTTTAGACTGACAGTATCCACAGTGAGGGGGCTTGTCCAGTGTGGAGAGGTAAGTCATTCCACAAAGAGGAAGCAGCAACAGAAAATCAGCCCAGGTCCCCCCAACACATTGCCAGCACCACTCTGAGGCTGGATATACTTCTGGTCTTTGGGACCACGAAGAAGAATATCAACATCATGGGGCTAGCGGTGCCATGAGAGGACATCATGGTCATCGGCTGTCTAAAGCAGGGCTGGAGGGCCAGGTGCGAGGTGGATCTGGATCCGGAAAAAAGAACCATGAGTCAGGTGAGTGCCACCTAAACACACGCCACGGTCTGATCAACAAATTTGGTGGGGTCCCCTGGAAGAGGGAGTTTGTTGTGAAAAGACCCAAACCATTCGAGGACACCAGGTTATCGCTGATGGTGTGTTTAGGTGCATCACAAGATGCATGTATGAACTTTTATACTTATGAAATTTAAGAACTGAATTCCTTTCCTGTCTTCTGGATGCAGCTGTGAGGTGCTGCCACTAGATAAAGTCACTCTTTTGTCTCAGAGGCTGTTTAAACTGTAAACAATGATGCACATGTTCACATGTTACATGTAGATTAATCATTTGCCAGGGGGCAGAAGTTTCCACACACAGGACAACAGTGTACATTGTAGATGTGCTTGAAGAAACTGCTCTGGTGCCCACAGCTCTTGGGAGGGTAAATCCATTACTTGAGTGCACGTGTATCACGCGTTCCCTCACTGCACTGTCATATGGCCACCTTTGCTACTTCAGCAATTTTTGCCAAAACACCCGAGGAATCAAGTGAAGATAATATATAAAAAAAAAATTCCACAATGTGGTTAATATTTACCTCCAAGTGTTCTTAACAATACTGATTGTTTAACATTGACCACCATCATTGCAACATAATGTTTTTTATACCTAATATGCTCATCCTAATTCCTTCATGAGTCTTAGATATTGCAGCAACTTATCTGGTATTAATGTGACTTTATTTTTTATCTTGTTTAGTTTTGACTGTTTACTTTCACTCATGTTGTAATGGCTTTCATTAACTTTGGGGAATGAACCTCAACTTCCGCTTGCTTTCCATTTTACACATGGCAGCCTGGGACACATTTTAATTTGTACGTGAATTAAATTTCGAAAACAAAATTAAGATTTTCTTCAAAAACTAGAAAACAAAAATGAAAACCACAGAAAGTTGACTTTTGTCAACTGCACGGATTGCTCAGTACTGCAATATACAACTTTGCTAAATGATTTAACAGCTGTTTACTTGAGAAAAAGTGATAAAAACTTTCCTATATTTGTTTGTCTATCTATCTATCTATCTATCTATCTATCTATCTATCTATCTATCTATCTATCTATCTATCTATCTATCTATCTATCTATCTATCTATCTATCTATCTAACCCTAACAATAACAAAGTATTTTTTACATTTCCTTTTTTATGTTCTAGCAGAACCTGTTTCTTTTTTGGCTTGCTTGTTTTCTAATTTTACATATAATAAAAGTACTAAGCATCTGGAGCAGGTAAAGGCGCTTTGTGTAAGATATGAGGTGAGTACTTCAGAAAGTCTGCTAAAATTATTGCCACAGTCAAAAAAAACAAAACAAACCCCACAAAACCCCCAAAAATCCAGTTAATATGTACAAAAGTGGTTCCTGTTACACACCATGTTATCTATTGCTGTCAGTCATTTCAACTACAGAAGCAAAATCCTCTCTGTTCTGCAGCATGCTCTTTTATGTAAATATTTTTTAACAAGGTAAGACCTGAGGTTATCAGGAAGGTCATGAAGAGCACAGTCAGGTAAACATTTGCAAATAATAATAAAAAAAAAGGTAAAATTCTCTCTCCTTTATTCAAACATTGTGTTTAGGAAAAAAAAGACAAGTGTCTTTTACCTCTTCTCTGCAGAGTGTTGGTAGACAGACATGTTCAGATCACTCCAGAGATGTTTAATTTTAAATTTATTTGTTTATTTCTCAGGTGTCTGCCATATCTGCTGACACATTTGAGCACATTCCACTCATTTTTTACACAGACCACAGAATAAAGATAAAGCTGACTCATAAAAGACTTTTTGACAAAGACACAACTAAAGATTAACCAGCACATTTAAAGCATCGCCTGTACCGGTAATGTTCCGACTACCGGGGAGTTACGAGCCTGTTTCTAAGGTCAGGTTCATTCACTTAGTAGGAGACATTTGGATTAAAAGTGCAAAAAACGTGCAATAATTTGCATTACTTGCATATAACTTTGGTGAATTAGCTTTTTTTTTCCATTTATTTTTTAAAACACTATTATTAAATAGTAGATTTGACTTAATCCCAGTTGTAAAGATAATCTCTAGCCAGGCAAGTGCATTCTAACAAAGGTCCCATTTTGGTCGGGTCAGTCAAATCCATCTCATTTGCATGAATATGTAGTATGGAAGTAAAAAAGCAAAAAAAACCCCAAAAAACAAATAAAGTACGTGAGCCGGGGAAACAAAGCCAATATTTTTCAATGTAGATGCAACAGTGCACGGCCTGCGTTACGTGTGTGCGCGTGTGTGTGTTTATGCAGAACAGGAACATGTGATCAACGCTCTTATAAGGAAGGAACAGGTGTCACTCCCACACTATTAAATACAACCCCCATCCAGGAGCGTAGAGCAGAGAGGTGACTTTCTGTCACTTTGGGTTCGGCTCTGTTTATTCTCCACCTGTAACCAGCCTGAAAAGGGAAAAGCCAGACAAGTTTTGTCATCAGCTGCTCTGATGGATGGGCAGAGGGGATCTTTGCCGATGGAATATTTTGTGAGGAGGGAGGTTCTGGATGAGGCCCGTCTGGATGAGGTGGGACAGAAGCAGACGTGGTCCACCAAACCGAGCCTGGGAGAACGAGTGAAGGAATCTCTAAGGTAAATATAAACCAGTGTGGAGTTAAAAGGAGGCTCGTGCCTCCCTGTGAAGTGACACGCAGATTAAACTTCTGTTTTGTATGCAATAAAACCAAAGTTCAGTTATAAAGATAAACAATTACAACTATCTATCACACTCACAAAAAAATCAGCAACTTACAAAGAGTGAAAAATATTTTTAACTTGACTTTCCATAGAACACAAAATTAGTCTAAGGAAACATTTAAATATTTGATGTTCAACCAAGCCACTAATGTAATCTAAACATTAGGATGAGAGTTTTAAACGTCCGTGAATGCAGCGACGCTCTGACGTTTTTGTGCCGTGTGTGTGAGCTGATAAACCTGCTGCAGGTGCTTCGTTTCACACGTCTTTCTTTGCTGACTTTTGACTGAAACTACATGTTTGACTCAAGCTAAATGAGTCACTGATGCAGGCTGCGTGTGTGTTGCAGGTGTTCTGGACAGAGACTCAAGCAGGCTCTGCTGAGCTGGGTTCCAGTCCTCCACTGGCTGCCTCGTTACTCCATTAGGGAGAATGCTGTCGGGGATCTGATCTCCGGCTGCAGCGTGGGCATCATGCATCTGCCACAAGGTATCAGGGAGCTTCCAAGGAAACGTAATGCAATAAGCAGACACAGAGATGACATTGTTTTTTTATTTATTATTTTTTCCTTCATCTGAATAACCCCACTGATCTGTTTTAAAAAGAAGAGCTGACTGAGACAGCAGCACACCGGTTTAATATCAGCAGCTGATTTTAAACTTTCCACCAGATATGTCCTTTCTTCATAACAAAGACACTGAATGCCTTTTTGCAGTGAAATTTTACAAAGTGAGCCCAAAGTCTGTCACAGAGGGGAATGCTAAAAGGAAAGAAAAACTGAGATGTAGCACTGGTGTTGGCACAGCCCATGTCATGCAGAGTTATCTGGCACTGGAGGGAAGCCACAGCCAGCTTCTTAAAGAGTTGATTAGCCATTAGCTGCACTGGTTGAGGCTCCCGCCAGTGTCCCTGCAGAACGGGGGGAAGGGTTAGAAAAAAAACACAGGACCGGACACCCCAGAAAACCAGGACTATGATATAATAATCTGTTTCTTTTTTAAAACCAGGCATGGCGTATGCGCTCCTGGCCTCCTTACCGCCAGTGTTCGGTCTGTACACCTCACTCTACCCAGTGCTGGTTTACTTCATCTTCGGCACATCCAGACACGTCTCCCTTGGTGGGTAAAGGTCACGGGTTCATCGGCAGGAACCAAACCAGTGTCCTCACTTTTTGCACTTGGCATTTTGTGCTCAGGTACGTTTGCTGTGATCAGTATCATGATCGGCAGTGTGACGGAGAGGATGGCCCCCGACAGTAACTTTGTAGTGAACGGCACCAATGGAACTGAAACCTTGGACAGCTGCTGCTCGGGACGCGTTCAGAGTCCAGATAGCGTGCGCCCTACGCCGTCCTTGACAGGGCTCTTCCAGGTGTGTCTGTGTAGGTGTTTCCAGTGATTGTACACCTGGTGAAAGATTTGCTTTATGTTAACCTCCCCCTCCCCTCATTTCAGATCCTTTTGGGTGTGCTAAGGTTTGGTTTTGTGGTAACCTACCTGTCGGAGCCGCTGGTCCGAGGTTACACCACAGGATCAGCCTGTCACGTGTGCATCTCCCAGCTCAAGTACCTGTTTGGAATCTCGCCGGCTCGTTTCACTGGACCCTTGTCTCTTATTTATGTGAGCAACGCATAACAATCTGTTAAAATACAGACTGTAATCTGTAAAAATCTAACTGTAAAACACATCCAAAGATCGTACTGTTGGTGTTTGCCACCTTGCCGGGCTTGTGATTGTTAACTTCTGCTGGTGCATCCCTAAAATCACCAGTCAATAATTGAAGAGAAGCTCTTGCTTTATTTATTTTACATTGGCAGAGCAATAGGTCAACAGCTACTCTGTTAAACATTATGCTAGGCCAGAGAATAGAAACTATCCTAAACACAGCTGTGTAAATCTAATGATGTTTTGTAAATGTTAAAATCCTAGTTAAGAAAAAAACCCTTATAATAGTCATTACAGTGTATGTATAAGAAGAAAAGTGAAGATATATAATTACATACATGCACAGAATTCATACTTACCATATATGACTTTTCATCACTAGCTGGTAAACCTTTCTTTATCACTCTTTGACAGACTTTAGTGGATCTTTGCAAGCTTTTGCCCGAGACTAAAGTACCAGAGGTCATTGTCAGTGTCTTGGCCCTAGCTGTTCTCATCGTGGTCAAAGAGCTCAATGCCTGCTACAGAAAGAAGCTGCCTTTGCCCATCCCGATAGAGCTCATAGTGGTAGGTCGTCTGCTCTGATGGTTTTTTTCCCCATTGTTCTAGTTCAGGAGCCCAGCAAGGGGCGTCGTGACCAAAGAGGTCAGGTTTCACCTGTGGCTCAGTCTTATCTAAATTGCAATGCTTCTTTCTTCAACAGGTCATTGCAGCAACAATCATTACCCACTTCTGTGATCTTGGAACTCAATACAAAATTAGTGTCGTTGGAGAGATTCCCAGTGGGTAAGCCCCCTTCCCCCCCCAACTCTCTGGAATATCTGCTATGAAATATTTTAGAATGCTTATCGTAAAATGGTGTTTATTCTGTGAAACATCATTATTTAAAATCTTTTATTTTTCATATTTCCAGCCTAAAAGCGCCTCTAGCCCCAGACGTCTCACTGTTCCCACAAATAATAGGGGACACAATTGCAGTGGCCATTGTGGGCTATGCCATCAACATTTCCCTCGGCAAAACATTTGCTCTCAAATATGGCTACAAGGTGGACAGCAACCAGGTGGGTGATACGGATACAACACTGATGATGGATAGATGGGATGGACAGATGAGGTGATGCTTGCAGACAGCAGCTGTAGACAGTTGGAGACATTTTGGGGTATACTACTTTTTTTTTTTTTTAAACAGTGCACCATTTCGTTTGACCCTGTAGGTAATTATAGCCAGAAAAGTCTGAATTGTATATTTTAAAGAAATGATTGAGAGTGTACATACTGCATTTCCAAAGTAGTAAATATGTAAACAGTACAAAACTGCAGTAGATACAGCAAATACCGAAAGTAATAAGACACGCTGACATGCAGGCTGCATCTGAACAGCCTCAGCGGGGGAATTCTGCAGAACTCCATCACACCGCTAGAAGACGCTCTTTGAATGAGCAGATTTTCATCAGCCTTTATCAGACATGTTTATTCATTCATGAGAGTGAGACATGTGACTGGGATTACTGTACTCAAAGGAGAGAAGCAGGCTGAAAACAGTCACACCCTCCAAAGAGCTGGCCTGTTGGATCCTTAATGCCCAACTAGCTTTACGCACTTAAGTGTTCCTCAACCATATTTAGCACTCTTCTTTGCAAGGCTTTCATGAGCTGACGTGTCCATTTAGTTAATGAATAGAACCTGCTATTTGCCCTAAGGTGCTTCACCCTGACACTGGGCCGGATAAGGGCTTATTTCAAACACCAGTATCAAAGAGAATTAGTTTGTTTAATGTGGAACATATTGTGGTAATGTGGGTTTTACAGGAACTGGTTGCCCTGGGTCTGAGTAACACCATCGGCGGGTTGTTTCAGTGCTACTCTGTTACTTCCTCCCTGTCTCGCAGTCTTGTTCAGGAGAGCACCGGGGGCAAGACCCAGGCAAGTACCCACAGATAGATGGGTATGAAGGGCTCCAAACATCTAAGGTTAACCTCTGACCCTTCATTTCAGCTTGCAGGTGTGGTTTCATCCATCATTGTGCTGGTCACAGTTTTAAAATTGGGCCCTCTGTTTGAAGATCTACCCAAGGTAATACCGGTAGTTAGAATCAACCAACACGTCTAACTCCCCCCGACACTGTATTGAATTTTAGAAAACCGGATATCGGCCATTTGGAAACATTTTTTCATATCTGCGTTCCCCAGGCTGTTCTATCAACCATAGTGTTGGTGAATTTAAAAGGAATGTTCAAGCAGTTCATGGATGTGCCAATGCTGCTGAAGTCCAACAAGGTTGATCTGGTAAGACCGAACCCTCTTCGGCATTCATTCTGCTCTATTTAACTGGGTGTGAACCAGGTTGCACCTGCTGACTGCCTGTATCGATGCTCCCATCTAGCTGGTGTGGCTCGTAACGTTCACCTGCACCATCCTGCTCAACCTGGACTTGGGTCTGGCCGTCGCCATCGGCTTTTCTATGCTTACCGTCATTTTCAGGACACAATTGTAATTACGTGCTGCTCTTGACCGATATTCATTTTTGATGACAGTTTTCTCCGGTGGTACTAATTTTACACCTGTATTTTCCCCCCAGACCCACCTACTCCATCTTAGGCAATGTTTCAGGCACAGACCTGTACCTGGATACAGACGCATACCAGACAGTAAGAGTACATCACTGCTGAGAGTTAATACATTTTTTAAAGCATCCTATCTGGATTTATCAAAAATCATATAAACAAATTTTTGAAAAGAGCATTAGATGCTATATTCATGTGCACTGGTCTTGCGGAGGGAAAATGACTGTCTGGACAGTCATTTTGTAAGAACTGTATTTACTCGAACAAGCACTTCTGGGAAGCCAAAAAGTCCAAACGGGAGCAGAAGACGGTGTGAGATGCAAACTTCCTCAGACTGATGTTTCATAACGTGTCCCCGCAGGCCAGAGAGATCCCCGGAATTAAAATCTTCCGCTCATCAGCAACAATCTACTACACAAATGCCGAAATGTACTTGGAGGCGTTGCAAGAGAAGGTGTGTGTGGTTACAAAATGCACTGCCAAAAATGATCTTAATTGCTTTTCTAAGCTCTCTCTTGTTTCACATTTCTTCCCTCTTTTTAACGATGCTGGGCTCTTTGTGCAGAGTGGTATCGATGTTGGAAAGCTGCTAACGGAGAAGAAAAAGAGGGATTCAAAACTTAAGCGTAAACAGAAGAAAGAGAAAAGACAAGCTCAAAAAGAGGCCAAAAGAGCTAAAAAGGAGGCAGAAAAAGAAGTAAGACACATTAAGAAGCACCCAGTATCAAGATTTAGATTTAAACTGATTATTTCATTTTTACAGACAGCGGACAGTCAAACATCCGTGAGAATTAACGAGGGCAAACTCTTTACTGGATCAGATCAGCAGAGCGGCACTGCCCTACACATGACAGTGAAGCCTGGTTATAGGCTCAGCAACGGCAGAGAGAACTGGGCTTACCAGCACGACACCGCCGACTCAGACTCAGACATGGGCAGCCACGGCGATGACGCCATCCCCGCGCATCCTCCGCATGCTGATGAGGAAAAGGGGATGACGTGCGGGTCTGGCACGCACAGCATCATCCTGGACATTTCCACTACCAACTTTGTAGACATGGTCACTGTGAAGACCTTGAAAAACGTAAGTGGACCTGTTTCTCTTAACCACAGATTAGTACAAAATAATGTCAATAAGACACAACAGTTATTAGGAATGATTTTCATAAATAATTCAGAAAAAAATGCTTCGGTCATGTTTTATTGCCTCAGATATTCAGAGACTTTGGCCAGGTTGATTTGGACGTCTATCTAGCAGGCGGCCAAGGTGAGTGGCTCCCTAGACAAAACAGAGACAAACATTACTGTCCTTAATGCTTTCACTGAGTCTTCAGATAACAATAGCTCAAGGCCCTGGCCTCGCTGGCACCATGTTATTCCTCTTCAGACTCAGTCGCCTGACAATCTATTATTATCAGTTCATCGGGTTTTTTTTGTCATCCATCAGCATGTGTCGTGGAGCAGCTGGAAACTGCTAATTTCTTCTCAGACGTCCCCAAGAGCAAAATGTTTGTCACGGTACACGATGCCGTGCTTCACATCTTGCACAAAATGGGACGTGCAGATTATTTATTTGTAAGTACATTTGCAATGTTGAAATCAAAATTCGGATTTAAGCTATTATTATGATCTGTCCTTGCTATAAAATCTTCCCCTACTGATTGCAGGATTCGATCTGCACCACTCAAATGTAGCCTGCAGGGGTCAGGCTGCAATCTTCTTCTTCATCCTCCTCCAGCTTTAGGCTGCTCTACTGCTCTCTATTGGTCATCATCATTGTCTCCTCCTTCCTCCCTCCCCACCTTCCCCATCAGAGGAAAGTGTTCCACCTTGATATGGCGGCTGGTTGTCATGGAAACAAGCACCGTTGCTGTGACAACGGGGTTTTTATGACACATCTGATGACCTAGCCAGCAATACGTCACTGCAGTCCTCTCTCCCTCCATGGCGTACGTGAGGCTGAGAAGGACCGGGGGTGGGGATTGAGTGGGAGAATGCAATACTGGATTATTAAACAGTATTTATAGCTAGGAAGCAAGTGAGTTGGGTTACAGGTTGGGGGCACCTCGTGTGAGAGGTGCAGGGGTTTTTTTTGTGCCTGAATGTCATTCTGTTGTTATTCCTCACAGTTAGCTCAGAGTGGCTCGATCAATAAAATGTAAATATTTGTCATGGCTGGGCTGTTCCCTCAAGGAGGGCTGTCATTCTTGTGTCACACGGGGAGAAACACAAAATGTGTTCATAGTCATTGATCTTCTCTTATTCCTCGGACACTTTTGGCGTCTTGTCTGTTTTTGGACCGCAAATATGATGCTGACCAGTTTTGAATACATATTTTGTATAATGCTTTTGTATTTTGTTTTCCATAGAACTGTTTACATGTTATAAAATAGTCTACATTAATATAATAAAGATCTTAATATTTCCATGAAATTGTAATTTTTTAAATCTGGTTTGACATGAATATTCATTTGCATGTGTGCCTTTTTTATTGTAATACCAAATCAAAAAGAATGAGATCATGTAAATAAACAGGCACAAGCTGTCTATTTGTAAGGGTTGTGGTAAATTTAAGTTGTTCATATTTTTCACATTAAAATATTTCCTTTTCATTATTGATGACAAGATATTTTGTGGGTTTTTTTTTTTTTACAAATATTATTTCCATATTCCTATTTTTGATTATGTTTAATAGTTGTTGAATCTGCACCTTGTGTGTACAGCGCATTGTTCTGGTGGATCTTTTCTTAGCTCCTGATTGCGTGTTGCATCGGGTGAGCAGGCTGCGTTTTTGTACTGTCTGTTTCTAAAAAAGTAACCAGCTTATCCTCAAACGCCAACCCTGTCTGAAATGGCTGCTCCGTCCTATATAGTGCATTATTTTGGAAGGTGAAACATAAAGTTTGGATGTGTACAGTGCCGTCACAGTCCCTGTGAGATCATGCTCAGTGTTGCATATAACCTCTGCATGATCCAGCCCCTCCAGAATATGGTCTGTTCAAAGCCCACAGGTGAGGGTAGAAACACAGGGTAGAAACAGAGCGCTGCTCCTTTGCAGGAGGATGCTGAGATCTTTCATTGATTGGTGGTTGCTGGTTCTGTTGTGGTGTGCTGGGGATGCAGCCTCAGTGTCAGAGATTCCAGCAGGCCTATTAAACTGGTCAGTAAGGCTGAGAAAATAAAGTGGATAACACCTGGAGACATTTGAATTAGTAAGAGGAAAAACAAACTGCTCTCCATCATGGACGATCCATGATCGTCCTTCAGAAGACATTTCAGAGTTTATCCTCTGACAGATTAGCTCAGCTCCGCTGTTTTAATGAAGGTAACAGGTTAACTATTCCGCCATTTGCTGTAACATCATGCAACAAACACCCTAAAGCAAGACATAAACACATCTACCTCATTTATACTGCACAAATG
Organism: Tetraodon nigroviridis; assembly: GCA_000180735.1. Classification (NCBI taxonomy): domain Eukaryota; kingdom Metazoa; phylum Chordata; class Actinopteri; order Tetraodontiformes; family Tetraodontidae; genus Tetraodon; species Tetraodon nigroviridis. Next base: position 31,896 of record CAAE01013686.1, read on the forward strand.
TTGGTAATAATTTATTTTAGGTAAATGGGAACGTTATTTTCACAGATTTTCCTTTATTGCAACTTTTGCTGTATTTTACTTTTGCCTTTTAGCGCTGGTATTTACTGATGGTGGCTGTGGTAGCAAAATAGTTTCCCTTGGAGAATTAATAACCTATTTGTCTATAGGAGGTTAATAATGTTTCTTTCCAGAATTCCAAGCGATCTACCTACACTTTCTTGTGATCACCGTGTTTGTTTCCAGTCCTCTCAATAGACTAACCTAAACGTGCTATGACTCGAACACTTCCATAATATTAATACTTCATTTTATTGCTTCTTTCCAAACATGAAAAGTCTCTCCTTTCTCCCTAAACTGAAATATTGATAATCTGCCACCACAGGATTATGATACCAAAATACAGACCCACCACCAGATATCTAAGTTAGATTATACCACGTGGCTCATTGTGAAGATGTATTGTGTCATTTAAGTAAGTTACCTTTACAGTTGAGTGTGAGATTACAGAAAACAACAAGCAGAGACACAATTACATGTCAATAAAGACACAAGCGAGCGCACACGCACTAAACATGCCAACAGCAAACGTCAACTCAATAATTTTCTTCGAGTCCTTCAACGTTTCAGTGAATCGATCCTGAAACATTGTGATTTTACGCTGGATTGATGTGGCTGCTGGAAACGCTCGGGGACGGAGGCGGAGGCAAGGGAGATACCGCTACACTGGACACGTTACATTCACAGAGCGAGACACAACCAAAGAGTACAAAAGCAGCGAGGGGAGGGATTCATTGACACATTGAGTCAGAAATCACAGCAGGGGGTTGTTCTTGCGTAGGATGGCTGTATGGGTGTGTTTTAGGTTGTCTCCATCTACTCTTTGGTCCGTTAGTCCAGGGCTTTAACAATATTTTAAAACTGTGAGGGGTTGAACTTTACCCAAGCCCGTGTTTCTTATTTGTGTTGTCTCAGTGGTAACGGCGTGTGCGGATGTCAAGTGCAACTGCCGTTCTCTGCTCCTGAACGGATCAGATGACGCTTTCAAATTGAAGCGTGTTCTTGGCTTCCGCAGACGGCAGCAGCTTGGCCTCAGTCTCTGGTGTGAAGTATTCGAGGTGATGTCGACCCCAAACTGGGGTGGTTAGTTTCTTCCACCGCTGCACAAAGAAAGACAATGTCATGGCGACGGTAATATATATAGTTTTTTTGCTACAGCAGACAGATGTTTCCAATCGGTTTAATAATTATACCAAACAGCTGAACCCAGACCAAGTCCCGTCAACAGAGAAAATGGAATATTGACCTCACGGAAAGATCCATTAGAGCGCAGCAGCTTGTAGAGGACGGTGAGGGGGATACAGAGCATGGAGGACAAAGCTAGTCCCCAACCAAGCATCTCACCCCACCAGGGGTAAGTATACACGGTGTTGTAGGTTAGAGGCTTGAAGTTCACCACATGGAACAGGAACACTCCCTGGAATTAATAAAAGATTCTGTTAGCCATTGACAGAAAAAAACCCTCAAAAAGCAGTATGGAGTGGCACCTACCACACAGACTAAAGGGGTGATGTAGGACCAGCAACACTTCATGTAGGGCAGAGGATGATAGCCTATCATACGTGCCACGTCGTCCATGAAACGGTCTGCGCCTACGAGAAATGACAGAATGTTGTAGTAATTGTGCATCTAAATGTGTCATTTCATCATGTATGACTGAGGTAGCGTCTCACCATAGACCCACGCTATGACGACACATTCCCAGAACGCCTGCCACAGAAGGGTGATGCCACTGGCAGAGTAGTAGTCAAACAGCTGGAAGACATACATCCCTCCCTGGTGGAAACAGAGTCAGCCTCAGGACAATTCTTTACACATGACCTATTTGCAGGCCCTTTTTTCACGGCTAAAGATTTTATACGACTTGAAACCTGAAATCAATTTCCTGTCCAGGGTTAATCATTATGCACTTCACAGTAATTCATATTTTGCTAAATAGAACAAAAAGTAATCATTGACTAACAAAAAAAAAATTGCCTTATATTTCTAGTAAAAGATGCAATGAGAGTACCTCGGTGACCATGGATATGTCAATGAGGAAGCAGATGATGCAGCAGATGGCTGCAACCACCTCTCGCCGCAGGGACCCCAAGACTGATTTAGGGGGGAGCATGTCCATGATTCCTGTTATCAAACCCTCCACCCCTACAAACTGGAAAGGACACAATGTAAAGTTTTAACGAGGGTGGATGACTGGGAAAATAAAAAGCAGAGAAAGTGCGATTAAATGAACGGCGAGAACAAACGCTTTGTGAATCAGACAAAAACTCATGGAGCAATCTCTAGGTTGTAAAACAATCAACTCTAGGGACTGGCTCAACACACAGCAGATAAAATTCTGAGGAAAGGCGTCAGTTAAATAGAAAAAGGCATCACCATCCACACCTATAAGCATTTAAAAAATAAAAAAAGAGAGCTCAGTATTACCTGGCTGTCAAGGCCAAGAGTGAGCAGCATAAAAAAGAAAAGAGCTGCCCAGAGAGGTGCCAGTGGCATCAGAGTCACAGCCTTGGGGTAGGCTATGAAGGCCAGACCTGGACCTGCATGTTAAAAAGAGCACAGTGGAAGATATAATATTAATTTCAGGGTCCAATTTCAGGAGCTAAACTCTAGTGGTCTGATTAGATCATGAGCTGGAGAATAGACTTCCATCAGCAACTCACTGACTTCTATTTGTGTGCATGCATACCCCTTATCAGTCTGCCGTCTGTAGGATATTGTCTGATTGTACGACATACAACTCATGGCTGTCTGTGAATGTGGCCAAGAAATGGGGGGTCAGACCCCTCCGATCCGCCCATCCACCCCCTCCTAACTAGAACCTTGGCGAGCTGTATTCTTACCACTCTCAGCTACCTTACTGATGTCCACGCCTTGCTCTGTTGCCATGAAGCCCAGCACAGAGAACACCACGAAGCCCGCAAAGAAGCTGGTTCCGCTGTTGATTATAGCCAGTATGAATGCATCTCTGCAGAAAAAGGTGAAGACAGAAGTGGAGAATGAGTGATGCTGCATGGAAAAAGAGAGAGACGTATCAATATGCTGTAACATGAGCTTTGTGTGAGCTGCTTAAGACAGCGCCTGGCAGCAGAGAAGATGCTGAATGAAAGGGAAGCAGCAATTACTCTGAGAGCTACTGTTGTTTCACAGTTGGCAGGTACAGGACGGAAAGGACAATGGCAATTCTGTCTTTTCCAATTCTTCCATACAGTGCACCTGTAATGGGTTAATCAGTTTTGGGGGGATGGTTAAACAACGTCGCATGTATATACCGGTAATCAAAACAAGCAAGATTAGGGAAATTTGTCAAGCTCTCAAGGACCGCAGTGAGATTATCTGCAACAACACAAACAAACGTATATTTTTGAACATGACCTATCCACCGCTCGTTTCTTGTGCTGTGAGGTGCAGGTCAAGGCACAGCATCAGTGCTATTTTGTTGCAGGAAAAGTACTTATTTTTCGATTCCCACACATGGAATTAGATTGCATTTTCGTAGGTGCTTGAGCCCTCAAGGAGGTTCAGCAGCTGTTATCTCTGTGCTAAATAATGCTCCTTGGTTCATTTTTGTCACATTACTAACAATAAAATAGCGGATAGACTTTATCATCCACATTCCAACACATCACCTGATGGGACAGCAATAATGTGACAATGTGCCACATTGACCAGGAGCTGATAAAACAGGATTGAACCAGCTGTGACACACTTTTTAGTTGTTTCTTCTTTGAGCCAACCGTCACTCCCAACAGGTTAGATTAGGATCATTAATGTGGGAATCCAAGGCCATTAAAGGTGAGTCACAAGCTCCAAATGTTATGTATACACCCCACAGCTATTTCAGCTATTCCTGGGTGACTCTGAGTTTATCTAAAAAAAAACAGAGCCGAGTCGACATACCTTAACATTTGATCCTGTCTTTTAACTTCCTGTTACGGTCAATGTCACCATGTTCACCAGCCACCTCCAATTATGGAGATTTCAAATTAGTATGACTCTAAAGCTTAATAATTTGTCAGAGTCTGAATGTATATTTGCACATTTGTGGGTTTAAGATAAAATAACGTTTTCGGACTAATAGAAACAGCGTCTGCTGCCATGGGTAACAGGCTAGTGTTTGTCTTTATTTAGAGACTGGCTGACCTTAAGCTCATCCAGTTCATTTCAGCTTTGCAAAAATAGCATAAACATCTGCCTGGCTGAAAATAAAACGGCCGTTGCTACATAGTTGAGGACGGCAGATACACAACTTTAATTCTCATATCAGGTTTACAAACTACCACCTGAACCCCTACAACCACCTAAACAGCTTATACACCTCATAAGAAGGAGTTGGATGACAAAGTAAAAATAAAATAACCAGACACGATGTCAGGAGAGAGAGAAAAAAACAACTCACCTGTAGCAGTTGTTATGGAAACGGTTGTAGCTGCCCAGTGCGGTCAGCGCTCCAAGTCCGATGGCATAGGAGAAAAAAATCTGAGTACCAGCATCAATCCACACCTACGACAAATGGAATAGTAATGTTCACAATCTTATTCTGACTTACAATGATGCAAAAGCAGGCTGCAAGAGCAAATGAGCAGAGAACAAAAGGTTGTAAAGTACCTGGGCTTCTCCAAGTTTAGACCAGTCTGGTTTCAAGTAGTAAATGATGCCATCTAAGGCTCCAGGTAGGGTGGCGCCGTGGGCCAGTAGAACAACCAGGATAACGTAGGGGAAGAGTGCAGTGAAGTACACAACCTATAGAAGCAGGAGAAACATAAATGTGAACTAATTTCTACAGCGTGACCTGCATTTATGAAAGACAAAACCATAATATCGAAAGACAATGTGGAGATTCAAATTAGAAAAATAACACTGCGTATGCCATAACGCAATTAAACTCCAGCTTTGTGGGAAATGTCAGCACTTATTCTCGATCAATATGCAGAGAGAAATGGCTACCTGCTGCCTCCTGCATGAGAGGAATCAAGCTGTCGGAATGGAAAGTGCAAAGAATGGAAACGCATATTTGCCTTGATCACAAGCAGCTTTCCAACATCTCCATGCTGGAAAGTTACTAATAGGCTTAAAGCTTACAGCAGACCCAATCTCTCCTTTTCTCCTTTTTTCATGTTGTCGCTTAGGGAGCGTTGGCTATTCTAGAGACGAAAGCATGCTAACGCACATTATACTTATTTATAACTGTGTGGACCAACACATCTTTTCGAATCATTGTAGAAAGGATGTGTTGTATCTAAATTTAAAAGCTGCACTATTACACTAATGTCTTCACTATCTAGACCAGGGGCGAATACTTTTAGATTTAAGGCCACACTGACTTTTTAGAAGTTTTAATTTCCTTGTAAGTAAGTAATGTGGTGTTGACTTAGGATCATAAGAAATGTAACATAATTCATACATTTTATAATATGGTCTGAACAAGTTACTGCGGCTGGATTATAAAGCCTAAAGGGAGGTACATAGTTTGCCCATGCCTGATCTAGACAGTGATCCTTTTACTCAATCCTTTCACTACACCCAAGCTGATTTAGGGGTCAGGGGCTAAAATGGTGCAATATTTAAGCCTTTGCGTGTAATTATCTGTCTGCACTTTATAACCTCTGACGACCTTAATTCATGAACTGTGAAGGTATTCAGTGTTGACAGCATTTGCATTTTTAACTGGGAAATGTGTAGTTTTGACTTGCAAAAGATGCTTAACCTTGCCAGTAGATTTAACTCCTTTCCACATGCAGAAGTAAACAATGATCCATGTGGCTATAAGACACAGCACCATCTCATAGCTGATGTTTCCCAGCTCGTGTAGTCCACCAGACAGGCGTAAAACTTTGCGTCTGGAAAGAAAAACAGAGAAGGGGTCCTTAAAATGGTTAAATGGTTTGTAGAAAAAAAAAATGCAAGAAACATGATGAGTTTGAGTCTAAATAAGCAAAAGCAAAAACATACTCCCAGAACTCAATAACTGGAGAGCGCAGCCCCTCCGTCTCAGTGCAGCTACTGTTGAGGAAGGACTGAGCTGAAGACAGGTTCACCAGGGAGGTGGAGGAGAGCAGACTAGAGGGGGTGACTGCCGACCAGGACAGGGCAGCACTGCGGTTGTGGCAGGCACGGCGGAAGTCCTGCGTGCAGTTCTGGGTGTTCCAGGGGTGCCCACATGTGGCCCAGGGTAGTGGGTTGGTGAAGGAGTGGAAGAGGAAATAGAGCCCCCACACCAGAATCATGATGTAGTATGTGTTACAGAAGAACACAATCACCATGGAGGCCAAGCCCAGACCTGTAGAAGAGGGTGGGGTGAGCCCCCAGGATGAGAGATGGGAAAATACATTAGGAACCAGCATTAGGGTAAAAATGGGTGTCAGAAACAAGGGTGGGTACCTTTGAAGAGGGGTGCAATGTTCCAGGCAGAGACCCCTCCTTGCTTCATGAACTGTCCAAGTGCAATTTCCAGGAAGAAGACTGGGATTCCACCAATGAACACAAACAGCAAGTAGGGGATCAGGAAAACACCTGAGGAGCAAAAAAATAGGTTGAAATCATTGGAAAATCAACTCCAGGGTAATCCCACCTGCCTGCGTCATAGAGAGCCTCGAGTCTGCACCAAATGTCACGCTTATGACATTTGTGCACAAACACTGGCGTGATGGCTGCTGATAAGCCACTCGACACAACAAAAAGCGTGGAGCAGTGGGAAGGTTTAAAGAGGGAATAAGAGAAAGCTCAAGAGGAAGAAATAAGGACAGACAAGGCCGTGGATAACAGATAGTGAATGTGGGAGACAACATCTTCTTTCCTTCTACGTGTTAGGACAGTATTTGTTGGTAAAGAACTGAAAAACTGTGATCAAATGGCATTTTTGAATTAGAAAAAAACCCCCACTACAAGGGGAGATATCAAAACCTAATCAGTTATGATCAGTGGTTATCTTTTCATTCATTCAATCGACCTCACACGATCGACTGGGGTAGTAACACAGCTGGGTGCTGCCAGCGGATAGCGTGAATGGACGGATGGAAGTCACATGACCGGCTGTGATGCAGAACTGAGGGAGGGGAAGGAGAAAGGAGGGAAAGATGGATGCATCGCACAAGAGAGGAATAAACACGCTGAGACACATTTGCGGTAAAAGGTTCTGAGCGAAGGGCAACCCGAGGTACCGTCCCGGCTGCCTCTTCTAGGGAGACGATAATCGACAATTTGTGTCTCGTTTGACCGCCAGTGTTGTGTGTCAGGCTCTGGGAGCAGAGGGCTGCAGCCTTATAAGGCAACAATCGTGAGTGCAAGACTGAGAGAGCTTTAAATGGGTGGGAGGGCAAGCGAGAGACGCGAACGGAGGAAAAGATGCAACAGAAGGCGTAAGCAGAGGAGACACAGTTGCATGTCACCCATGTCACTGAGAAAATGCACCTGTGCCCGTCTAAACGACCGCCAATCACATCCTAATGACAAGCGCTGTTGCTCAGAAAAAACGTAAATTGTGAAGAGCATTATTTTTCCACATTCGTAAAGTGGAAATCGAATTCTCCAGTGCAGCGCATTTGTGTTTGAATGACAGTGGTTTCAGCTCCGGCCCTTATCTGACACGGTTTTGTCACAAGGTAAACCCAGTGGAGGTCAAAGGTGTGTAGCAGTTTACAGGCTTTGCTTATTCAGGGTGGAAGAGGAGATGGGCACGGTCACAGTGACAGTTAGTGTGACATATCCGTGCGCCTTCTTATCAGGGACAAAGCGGGAGAGAGCTCCTTTGTATTCTGCATGAGGACTGGCCAGGAGCACAGGGGGTGGACTGTGTGAGGCGAGCCATTGTTATATGATGCCAGAAGGTGGGTATCGGAGCCATGGGTCACAAGACACACAGGAGCGAGAGGGAGGACTGGACTCAGAGCCAGGCACGAATGCACACTTGCAAGAGTTCGTCATAGTGGGAAGGGCAGAGATAAGAGAGGTAAAGACTGACATCAGTTCAGGTTACTGTTACCACTGCACAAACTGAAACAAGCTCAAAAGCAAAAGATACCAGGACGGTAATAAAACAATACCATAACTATTATGCGTTGGAGAGATAGCAGCGAGTCGGTTACACAACAGCTACTACAAGCTACGTGCTCGCAGTCGTGTATGTTCTGCTTTTTACCATTTTTTAAAACTGTTGTGTTTATTGTGTGTCATAAAGAAAACTAACCAAAGCTTCTGGCAGTTGAAGCTAGTTTCCACTTTCTCTGACCGGGTATGCTCATGAAAGCCGCCCTATGAAAGTGTCCGGTTAGATACTCTACCTTAATTAAATGTTTAATGCTGTACTTGTACTGAAGGTCTGAATAATTGATGTTTTCTTGCTTGTTGCTTTAAACCATTAGCTCCGCGCTGATTGGATACAATCCTCAGCAGAATTCACCACATTTATTTATAAACTGGATTTTGTGTTAATTGAATATTACAACTGCCATAGCCCAAATTATAATCAGCATGTGTGTTAAAATAATGGCGATATAGCAGGATGTAATGAACGAAAACACATTACACCCGAAGCGGCTGTCTGTTTCCGCTGACATATATTGAAATGAATTACGGAGTCTGTAGATGGTATCTCCACCAGTGGTCTGACTGCAAACGGCAAAGATGGATCACATCGGGGAGAAAGTGTGACAGTTTTAAACGAGCTTGTGTTTTGTGAGTTTTTAATGCAACATTCCAACATGTCTCTGCACAGAGTTTCTGAGGCCCACCTCCACCGTTCTTGTAGCAGAGGTACGGGAACCGCCACACGTTGCCCAAGCCGACAGCAAATCCCACACAGGACATGATGAAGTCCATCTGTCTGGTCCAGGTTTCTCGTTCCGACACCTCTACGACCACGGTCCCGTTTCCTGTCCCACCTGTAGTCCCATCCTGGACTTGGGCTGGACCACCGGCCTCAACACTTGCTGGAACCCCTCCTGGCACGGACACGAGGGGGTGTGCTAGGCCGCCTTCCTCCTCGGACACTGTCCCTGCCTCCAACTGGGGAAGATCCATTGCTCCTAGTTGGGGAAAAAAAATGTGACGGGGTCGGAACAGGGTCAAAGAGAGAAAGAAGCAACACAGACAAGACAGCACCATTTAGTGTAAGCATCCAACAGTGACACAAGATAAAGACATTCCTGTCTCAGAGGACAACAGTCAGGCAGCATATTTGCCTACATACTGACAGAATTTCACTGAATGGAACCTACTGTACTCAAATGCACCATCAAAGCAACAATATTAAGGAGACAAGTACTAAATTTAATGGTTATTAATTGTGTAAACAACCTATACGCTGTCAGTAAGTGGGCTAAAATCATATGGTGGTTGCTCTCATCACATCCCCCCCCATCTGCCTGACTCACAGACAGAATGATTTGTGTGCACAACGCTCTGTTTAGTGCGTGTACCTCGCCAGCCTTCTTCAATCCAACTGACGGTTGGTGCAAAAAGACTGGGCAGCGTGGCGAGGCAACGCGCGGCTTCATTAGTGCCATTTTATCACCAGCGAGCTGCTCTGCGCTGGATGCGTTCGGAAAGGCAGCTGAATCCAGATCAGAGCAGTTTAAAGGGGCGGGAGGGGAAGAAGAGAGAGGAAGGTCGGGAATGGAGGCATCTTGGTGCAACCTAACCAGACCTTTGCACAGGTTAGGGGATGATTTAGCCCTAATGGAAAGAGGTCAGCCACAAGGTTAGGACAGCAAAAACTGGGGAAACTAAATGACATTTGTCAGTCACAGAGGGATGGAAGATGTGGTGTCTTCTAATTAATAATGTAAAAGCACAACACCGGAATTGCTCCGATTAATTGGTTTTACAAAGTGGTTATGGTGAATAACAATGGAGGTCAGTTGATCACACTTACCTCCCTCTTTTCCTAATTAAGGAGGACGATAGGTAGACACACCAAAATAGTCTTTCAACAATCTTGCTGTTGAAGCCAGAAATCGCTTATTTGTATTTTTTGTTAAATAAATTGCGCCCACTGATAAGGCACCGTGAGGGGGGGCAGTCACACAGCAGCAATCACCGTATGTCGTGTTCCAGTTGTCTTTTCTTTTTAAAAAAAAAAATAAATAAATAAAATCCGAGTTTATTTTTGCCTTCCGAGAATTGGAAAAAAATTCAAAGAATTCTTTTTCTTTCTTTTTTTTTTGTTTTTGTTTTTTTTTTTTTTTTCCTCGCACGTTGGGAAACCTTCAGCTCGGCTTAGAGATGAAAAATTTCAGGGGGATGTCGCAGTCTGAGCCGGTGGCAGATGAGATTCAAAAGCAGTCGACGAAGCACTTGAAGGTAAGCCTGAAGAATCTCATGGAGAACCGGTGAATGAAAAAGATCCTGCGCCTCGGTGAGAAGAAGTATTCTATTAGCAGCCCAGTCAAAAGTCCATGAACACGTAGAATTGATGCGGCGGTTCGACGGACGGAGAATGTGACTGACTGATCCGCACCTCCACCCCCTCTCACCGGCCAGTCAGCCCTGACGGCCGCCTCCTCCCGCCGGGCTCGGCCGTGATTGGCTGCCGCCCGGCCTGTGCGCGGCGCACAGCATCAGCAGCAACGCGGGCGTAATGACGGAGTCACATGGATGGCTTTATCTCGGCTCGCACGTCCTTGACCCGAAAAACTGCACGAATAACGTCGGATTGACGTCTCGGAGCGACCGTGAAAAACCACCGTCGGATCCGAGAGGAAGGTCTCGATTTCGGGGTGCAAAGAAGTCGCACCGAAGAGCTCCGCGCGGCTCTGAAGAACAAGACGATTTTTTAAAAAAAATTGTCTTTACTCACCTCAAGTAAAGGTTTCCTAAAATTTCTTAGAAAGACTGAAAGATTATGGAAAAAAAGAATGTCAACAGACTTTTGAATGAATCAGTTTTCCCCTTTATCCGAATATCTACAAGAGGAGTGGTCAGTGGTAAATTTTGTGCAATCAAATCAAATTACGAACTACAGATCAAAGAGACACTGACGCTTGTTCTTTCAAAGATCAAAGGTCAAAAGGGCTAAAAACTTGCAAACTGCCCTCTGTGCAACTTGTTTCGGTTAACCAAACTGCTCTCAGCAACTACCGTTTCACAACTGCAACAACTCCACACCGATATTATGGATGGAGCCGGTTGTTCACGATTGGAGTGTGGTGAACAAATATGGCTGTCACTGTGAGCATCCCAGAGACCTCTCCTTCCCTGTGGTGTCCTGACAGACATGGATGGAGCCTTTCAGTCCCTACTCAACTCCGCTTTTCTTTAAGTTTAAACTTTAGTTTAAACCAGTTTGACAATGGGCGACATCTCGTGGACATAAATAAACTGTACAATTTCACGTCACATGTTTTGATTATTACATATTCTTGTCTACACAAATTACTCAACAATGTAAAACTTCTGCTGTATATTTTCAATTCATATGACAAAGCTTCAATAAATATACATTCATGTAACTTAATTTAAACTGGTAATAAATAATACAAACACGCAGATATAAATACAGAGAGGAAAAGATATGCAGTTTTAAATAATTATCCACACACTCACTCACCAACGCAGCCAGTGTAACAAGCAATAGCATAACTTTGTGCAAAAACACAATAAATAAAACTTGATATGATGTGATTTCACACCTGAAACACATTCACATAAATACAGTGATATGGCTTTAAAAAAGGCTCTGTACTAATAACATCTGAGGTGCAGCTGGGGTAGATGACAAAAGGAAGCCAGATAAGTGCCTTGATCCTTCGGCTGGATGCATCTTCTTAAGATCCTGTACAGATATCTGTTATTTTGATTTGCTTTTTAAGACAAATTTCAAAACAGCTTCAATCCTACAACCAAGAAAACAAATGCCTTGCCACCATTTGGGATCAAATGCATCTATACATCTCATTTAAACACTGAACATGTCCTAGCATGAGTAAAGGACAATGATCAATAAATTATGTTCACTTAACCAAAAGCAAATGAGATTGACTTCATAGAGTCAGGACTCACTCCTGATAGAGAAAAAAAAAGACGGCGACTGTCATTTGAACAGCCTGGCTATAGATCCTGGTGCAGGTTGCTGTGTGAGAGTGGTTGGGAGTGCTCCTCCATGCCTGCTTTGGCATGGTGCCTCTGAGCAACTAGTCTCTGGTAGCGGGCCTGCTGCTGGGGATCTGGGTCCACGTTCACCCAGCTGTGGGCCACCCACTTCAGCCCGCGTTTGACAGGACAGTCACCGTGCAGAGAGTATTCATCCAGTTCACCCATCCAGCCTACAGAAGGCAAACGTCAACACACAATAAAGACTAAATATAATCTACAGATAAAACTCCAGGGTAAAATATGTGTCTGATTGATCAGACTATTCTGGGGACACGTGTTGCTAAAGTAACACTTTCCCCTAAAAAATAAATACAATTTTGGTAAATAGGTCATCGTGTTAAAAAAAAAAGTTTTGAGCTTAGCACGATGGGAAAAAAATAGCTTGGAAAGCAGATTTATTTACATTACCTACAGATGTGAGTGCACCAAGCTCTATGTCCTTACCTCTACCATCAGAAAGATGGTTGTACCAGAGGAGAGCTGTCCCGACAGTGGGCTTGATTCTCAGGTTACCTCGATCGCACGCCTCCTGAGTGTCGGTCAAATCAACTCCATCTTGGACAAGTGCCTAAAACACAAACATGTTTAGGTGTGTAGGCGGCCTTGCCATTATTCCGAATCCTCTGCTCGATTGCTTTGCAGTCAAAATAGGTTGAGTGGTTTTGTTGATGGCTGGTTTATGAAAACACACTTGCCTGCTCTTCATAAGTACGGTTGTCTGCCACTGGAAATGTGCTTTCACCGCCTTCCTCTACAGAGCTGAGGTAGAATAACATGGTGAGATATCTGGTGTGAAATAAAAAGGAGGAGACAGTGTAACTGAAAGTGGCCGTCATGTCTGGTCAAAACCTAAGCAGAAGTAAACAGTGCGGTTAAGAAACATCCATAGTACAAGGTTGGTGGCAGAAGATGGATGGATGGATGGATGGATGGGGCACAGAAAGAAGAACAAGAAAAGCAAGATGAACAACAAGACCAGCGGCTCCACTAGATAACACGTTAAGATCCGTAGAACTCTTTCCATTGTGACTAATAAGTGGCTTCTTGGGGCTTCGTTTGAGCTGCAGCGACATCTGCTGGTGTGGGGACAAAAAGCAACAGAGGGCAAAAATAGTGCAGATTCCTTTTTTTTTTTTTAAATTATGTAAGTATGTCACAATATTAGGGGGGCTGGATTTGCTACAGAGTCAAAAAAGAAGCCATGAAATCCTGCCCTTTTATTATAATAATTATATATGTACCAAACTCCTATTCTGAAATAAAATGGCCCTTACTGATTTTTTTCATCTCTTGGGTAAAATACACACCTGCAAGGGACCTCGGAAAGAGCGGATTTGTTTCCTGCCAAGCGCGTGTGCGAGCATGCCGTCTCGGCGTTCGAAGGGCTGCTGTCGTGGTGGGCGTTGCTGAAGTCCCCCTGCTCAAATCGGATCACCTGCAGAGGTTCACTCAGCTCAACCAATCCTGGGGGCAGACGCGTCAGGCTGGTTACTCTAAGGGAAAGACAGACGCATCGAAAATCACAGGAGTCGTTTTCATCGGGCTTCTTCTAACTGGTATTTCAAAACACTAATACATAGATATTGTAAGACAAGCACTGTTGCCCCCTACCTGTTCCTGAGAGTGTGTAACACATGGTGGGCCCCAGGGCCCAGGTAGAGCCAAGTGTGTTTGCTGCTTTGTTTGTATCGACTCTGGAGGTTTTTTTTGGGCTGCTGCATCGGGTGCTGGGACAAGTCATACACGTGCTGGAAGTCCGCCAAGGTTAAAACGCCTAACACAGGGAAAAGACATATTTTTGGAAAACGTGATGTAGATCAAGTCCAGGTCCCCGTCTGCTCAGTTAGGTTTTCCCCTCTCCATTCAGCTGTAGGCTTTTTCTCTCTGCTAAATTAATATCTCTTCACTCCCATGAGCAAGGCAGGGAGACGGTGCCCTAGCTGCAACAACAACTCCTGGGTGCCAGGAAGAGAGTCGAATGGGGAGGGGGAGAAAACAAAAGAGTATAAAGGAGAGTGGGAGAATGGGAGTACAATGGATCTGTGGGGATTAATGAAAGAGTAAAAAACGGATTTAATGAGATAAAATGACAAACGTCCGGAGTAGGAAAAAAACAACCTTTATCAACACACAACACCACAAACACCTAAGTTTAAAGAGAAATTTTCTTACAGTTTCACAGTTAAAAACTTTGATTTTCATTATCCAAGTATGCGGGTGTGTATATATATATATTTTTTTTTTAAATACATATATTCTAAAGAAGCTGGAGGAAACCAGAGGGTATCTACCTGCCGGACTGTCTTCCAGACCAGTGAGTATCTGCCGCAACCTCTCCGGGTTCAGCCACGTTCCATCTTGAGAGCGTGAGTGACTCACAATCTACAAGACAACCAGCAGAAAGTTTTCCACCAAACACCAAGTTCTTATTCTTTCAGTGGCTTTTTTGTCCAGTAATATTCAAGTTAAAGCATTGACCTCTTCTTTTTGAATAAGCCCGTCCTGGTTGAGGTCCAACAGACTGAAGACCTCCTCCGTGCTGAGAGAAAGCAGCGGCTGGTTGGACTCCTCTTGTTCCAGGGTGGAGGCTACTGTCTGGCTCTCCATCAGACCCTTAAGTTGAGCCAGCTGCACCACCACACGACACTCCTCCTCCGTCAGAAAGCTGGGGATCTCTGAAAGCAGGGGTTAGGACACAGTCGAGCCGTTGTAGCTAGCTGCTGACAATGTTTATTGTCTATCACACAAATATGCCAAATTGATCTACAACTGCACTTCCCAAACTGCGAGTTGGTCGTGGACCTAAGTGGATTAGAAGATCACCGTTGAGCATACTGGGCTGATCTGGCAGACTAAATAGATTGACTTAGCTCACCTCACAAAAGTGTCACCACGAAGTGGCTGTTTCAAAGTAGTTTGATCAGTGTGTGATAATTAATATGATTAGGGTGTCTCAGCTCCAGGCTCTTAAAAAAAGACCAAACTGTATAAGCTTCAGAAAGCTTCTAAGAAAAAAATACAGTTTTCTAAAAACTCTTCTTTAAAAAAGAATGTTTTAAAAACTGTTTTCAAAGAAGAGCCACTTTCTGAGAGGTATAATTACATCAAGAAAAAAAAGGCCAGTTCTCATTCTTTCACTCCGTCCCCGTCTGTCCTTTCTCTTCATTAAAACCTTCCGGCAGGTTGGAGGTTGTCGCTTTTTTCCCCGCTGTACCCAGCCAGCTCATTCCTGCTGCCCGGTCAAGCCTTGGTAATCTAAATAACTGATATGAATGAAGGGACACAGAGTCTTCCTCCTCTCCCTCCCATTGCTGCTGTTGCCTTTTCCCACAGAAGAGACGTGACCCGCTTGTCTGAACAGGAATCGGGTCACGGCGCCGCAGCAGGACCGCGCTCATTTTGCTTGTGCTTGCTGCCTGCTCTCCATTTCTCTCACTAACCCATGCCTAAAGAGCCGGGGCAGGATCGTCAGGTGTGGGCTGGAGGAAAATGAGTGATGAAGGTTTTGGAGGACTTTCCCAACAAGGCCAATTAAGGGCCAGTTTGTCTCCTAAGTCAAGCTGGAGAGATAGACGTGGCAGCAAGCCAAAACCCAATCACACACTCTACTAATCCTGAAGTCTGTCAAACACACTGAAATCTGCTCCCAAATGCATGCGGATACACGGACCTAATGACTCCTTAATGCATCCCCCAACCATTCTCCAGCCCACCTCCCCTTCACCCTTCCTATGCAAATGTCATCACCACCCACTATAAATGCACCTATTCTTCTGTCCTCTTTTGCACTTTCACACACTCTTGATGACTCCTCCACCTAAACGTCTGTCCCAGGATGACTCCAGTGCTCTGCCTTTACCTTATCTCCAGGAAACCCTCCTTTTCTGCTTCCATATTGTTTTTACTTCTGCTCGCAGGGCAAAGCTTCACAAGAGCACTGGGAAGTGACCGGTCAGGGGCAGAAATAGAGGAGCGAGTGAAGGGTGAGGGTAAGTTTAAACCAGGGGCTAGGGAGAAGCTGCGCCCTGCGCAGAGCGCTGAAGCTGGGTTTGGAGACGCAACACACCCGGATGGTGACGAGTGGGGAGCTCCTGAGACCAGAACAGGACTCAGGTCCATGTTTTCTAGAGGAGAAGGTGGATTTTGGGAAGCCAGGAGCTCCTCGCGCTGCTTCCCCATCCCACCAACCATGGCCTTGTGCCAGAACATCGGTTACGCTTCCATGAGGATGCCCAACTTGTTGGGACATGAATCTCCAGCTGAGGCTGCTCAACAAAGTGCCAGTTGGTTGCCGCTGCTCGCCAGAGAATGCCACCCTGATGCCCGCATCTTCCTCTGCTCTCTGTTTGCACCCATCTGCCTTGAAAGGTGAGTTCAGACTATCTGCATTGTGGTTTTTTAGAAATTCCCATAACCTGACTGGACATTTTTGATCAGCAGCAATCTCTAACAAAGTTATCTCATAAAACGGAACTTCTCTTTTCCAAAACACTGAAACTGAAGCTATCTTTCGGCATTAATCACCATTTTAAAGTCATGCAAATTGATGATCTGTGAAAGTAAAGCCCTGGTTTCACACAGCAGCCAAGATATCCTAATGCTAACATCTCACTGGCCAAGTTTCACGATTATTATTTCACACTTTCACTTTTCAGAAAACCTGATACCACTGTTTTTGGTCCACCTCAGGTTTATATCACCCTGCAGGAGTTTGTGTGAATCTGTCCGAGAGAGCTGTGCACCCATCATGGGTTGCTACGGGTATCCCTGGCCAGAAATCCTGCGCTGTGATCAGTATCCCTCAGATCATCTCATGTGCATCTCCTCGATCACCAACAGCAGTGCTCAAACAGGAAGGCAGAGAGGTGACCAGCTGACTCGTGAAATACGTACGCTGACCTGAAACAGCAAAGTTTACTGGTTGCCGTTTTTCTGACTCAGTGCCTCAAGCAAGCTGCCAGGACTGTGTACTGGAAGAGGCGTCGTCCTCTAAAAACACACTGGAGGCCTTTTGCAGGAGTGATTTTGGTAAGCGGCGTTAGACTTTCGATTTGGTTATCATTATTTGTAAGCATTTATCTTAATTTTTTTTGTGTTGACTTCATTTTTCTTCCAGTTGTAAGGCTGCGTCTTACGCGCCTCAAGTACAGCCCTGTAACTCTGTCCCAGTATTCTCTTGGTTCCAAACTGGTGATTTTGAAACACGGGCCCCTTTTAAAAGGGCAGATTCGTTTTCGGATTGAACTGTGGCTGGAGAGGGATGCCAGCTGTGTGAGGAACATTACACGACAACACCCACGTGGCGGGACCTTCCTAGTCATGGGCACTGTGCACGGCGAACGCCTGGTGGTCACTAAGGCTCATCTGTGGCATAAACGCGACAAGAACCTGACGGCAGCTGCACGCAAATGGAAACAATACAGATGTAGAAACTAGGATACTGTTCAAACCTGGAGGATAACAGACATTAAATTTGCAAGGGGGACAACAAACTGGCGATTAGAAACTACCGTAATAGGTTTGACTTAAAAAAAACGTGAATAAAACCTTTTAAATGACTGAAAATTTTGTTTTTATAAGTTGAATATAAGCTTGCAACTGGCCCCAAGGGAGCCTAACCAACTCTGTATTTCCAGGACTGATGTTATTTTTCCACAAAGAATGTACATATGATGATTTTTAAAGTAGTCGTGTTCCTTATATGCCTTTGAAATGAAAAATAAACCTATTCTGAATTGGGATGAGAAGCAAGTTATTAGTGAAATAAACAACATAGCCAGACTGTGGTGCACTTACCAAAAATTAGAGGTTTCAAGCTGATTGTCCTCATCTGGTGTGTTCTGTGTGGCGTGAGGGACACCGGTTGAACATGACCCACCTGCAAATGGACGGGAGATATGAACAACCTCACATCACAAATGGAATGCATCAAACAGAACAAAAATGCAAAATCACACATTTAAAAAAAATCCAAAGCTAACATTTTTATTTTTCTTAAAAGTCAAATGGTTCTTATACC
This sequence comes from Tetraodon nigroviridis, assembly GCA_000180735.1. NCBI lineage: Eukaryota > Metazoa > Chordata > Actinopteri > Tetraodontiformes > Tetraodontidae > Tetraodon > Tetraodon nigroviridis. The sequence goes on from CAAE01013686.1 coordinate 50,062, forward strand.
CGTATCCCCTCTAACCGAGAGAGACTGAAAGTGTGACCAAAGTCCTCCCCATGCAGCTCTCCTGCGGCTGCAGCGAGGCTGGCCAGAGGGGCTCTGTCCTCGCTGGCCGGGGCCGAGGCGCTCCTGTCTCGGACCAGGTCTTCGGATCCGTTGTTGTAGTGCACGTAGAGCAGCAAACCGATGACGTTCAGAATGTACACATGGAAAAAGACCATAACCACAACAAAATACGCCCGGGAGCAGATGCTACTTCTCTGGACATGTAGTCTAGTGGGGCGAAAAGGTAGGTTAAAGGGTGGTGATAGTGGCTTGTCGTCCTCTTCGTAGTCTTGCTGCTCCATGTCATGTCCCTCATCTTCCTCCATTTTAACCGGATAAATCCAAATATTCAATTGGAATTTTACAGTAATAGGAAACGTCTGTCCAAATGTGCATTACTTAATTTCCGATTGCGCTATCGAGCAGCTTTGCTAACTTAGCTAACAGCTAGCTGCTAGGTTACAACCGTGTGCCAGAACTCTCAGTTACAATAACAACACAGTCTGACATGTCTGTTGCGATTTTCCAACGGACAAGACAGCCCTCTAAAAGAGAGCAAGTATGCTGACGGTTGTCGCCTATGATAAATAAATGTGTCATAATTAAATCACCCCTTAATCCCTGCAAGATAGCTCGCTGATGTGCTGCCCCTGACAACCTGCCTAACAACAAGCCTGCTGCGCTCACGAGCAGGGTTGTAGTTTCGAGTTCGACAACAAACAGCTGCTGCCCCCTAGCGGTAAACGCCAGCAAGACACCTAAGTGAATACGGATACAAGGTACATCTAATAAAATTAAAAATGAATTTTAATGAAAGATGCTAGTAATGGGTCCGGAAACAGCTAATTACGTTTTGGTGATGTTCTGGATTCTGAAGGTATTTGATTTGACCTTTGATTTTACAAAGATAATAGGCAAAATTCAAAGGCCAAAGAGCTATAAGATACTGTGTACACTATTATTAATTATTAATATCTGAATCCAGGATTTTTTTTACAAAAAAGATTCTTTATTTGACAGAGGCTTTTCCCCTGTTTATTGCACTGTTTTAACCTGGGGCATATAGTTTTCAGGCTTCCGGAAGTTTTTGTTTGTTAGATGTTTTTGTTCTGCAGCGCTGTTAGGACAACAAGCCTGACAGCCAGCAACGCTCTTCTTGAATGGGTTTGCAGTTCTCGAATTCAGCCACAAAGTGGCAACAAAGACCAAATGTGAGCCTTCTGATCGCCTGCGTTTGCTGTGTCATCCAACATGTGTGACGCAGAGATTTGGGTGCAAGGTAATCAGGAAATTCTCACTTTCATTGTTTCATACTTATTTATTTATTTTGATTTCCGCAGGACAGAGCATGCGTTCAACAAAAATTAAACTTGGGCCCCAATCAGGTAAAAAGTGAAATGAACCATTTTAAACGACGTGATTCTTTTGAAAACTGCAAAGTGGTTGTTTACCCTCTCTCTCTCTCCTACATGCACACACACACACACGCACGCACGCACACACACCCCTTGCGTCGTCTTTCCGGGATCACGCCACAGCTTTCAGTCGGGATCCGCACAGCAGCAGCGATATGGCCGATCACCCGCGGACAGGACGGCGCCGTCCGTGAGCCGGAGTAAAGCCCGCAAACATGCGTTTTTACGGACCAGCGATGCAGAAAAAGGGTCCAGCGAACGCCGTGGCACACGGGCACAGCGCGGAGATAAGAGTTTCCTGGGGGATTCCGGGAAATCTGGTGCGATTTCCAGTAGTTGGGGGAACTTGTCGCAGTGGATCCATCCCACCGCGCCGCCGGGATTACCACGCACAAGTGGAACAATAGTCTCCAGCGGCACGACGCCACAGGTCGGTGGTCGCTCGGATTGTTGCTCTCGTTTGTGTTCACACTGTCCTCGTTGCAGGGTTTTTGTTGCCCCCCGCCGCGATCCGGACGACAAACAAGCGTCGGCGCGGTCGTCCTATCACCTGGCGTCGCAGGTGGACTTATTTTCCTAAAACAAATTGGGTTGCGTGCGCGTTTACCTCTGCGTAACTTGACGGGGGGGGGGGGGGGGGGAAAAAAAAGACCGTGAACCTTTAAACTACGTTGGGGGAAACCGACGTTGTTAAAATCAGCCAAGCCTGGAGGCAACCCCGGTCTCCGTGACACCGATCGACCTCGACGCAGCGACTCTCCCCAATGAACCGTGTGCGTGATCCTCCTGGAGTTTCGGATCCGACCGGCTGGTGGTGTAACTTTTCCTTGCTCCATATGACTCTCCACCTCCCGGATACAAGCGTCAGGAAAACACGGGGAGAGCGAAACTGGCCGAAAACCCGAGGCCTGGGAGGCAGAGCGGAGATCTGTGCCAGCCAGGCGCACACCGGCATGAGCCGGCTGGAGGGCGCACTGATCCACCCAGAATTCTAGCCTGCAGCTGGTTTAACTGGATACAATCAGGCATCCAACATGGCTTTCTATCTGCAATGACCTCACGTATGTCAGTTTCTGGTCATTGGTTTACCTGACCTAACTACTGTACACCAAGAGTGTATTTTCATTTCCCTTTTATTCACCTACAGTTACTTTTAAGTTCATATTTTTATGATCGATTCCAGTCAGGACTCTTATGTGTCTACAAATGTAGATCAAGTGGCAGAAAAGCAGCTCGGAAGGAGCTTTTTGACCTGTAATTGGACGTGGAGCTTGTCTTTCTAATGTGTGCGGATGGGTTTGGGATAGTCGGGCAGATTTTTGCATTACTCATGCATCCCGAGGCAGCGCACGGCACCGGTCAGCGCTGGGAGCGCCACTGAGTGCCCATTCCATCCTGTCACATTGTGTGCAAGTGCATGCATGCGTATGATTCATGCTCAGCTGAAGTACTGGACGCCTGTTTGTGACTAAAAGGGAAAGAAAGAAGAAGCGAGAGCTTCTCTGCTGCACACAGAAATCAGGCCTCCATCCCTGCAGATTGCTGTAATCTCCCTCTCTGGCCTGATGCAAATTGTTTCTCCCATGAGTGCTGATATTTTGACTTGTCTACAGTGAAGACTTGTTTTTTTTTTCTTCTTTTTTTTTTAAAGAACTATTCAATTTTCTTCACTGCATGATTATGAGAGGAATCCCTGAAGGTTGGCAAGAACCACGAGCTGAGAGATGAACGTGTGGGCAGATAAAGAGACATCTGAAACAAATTCCTTTTCACCTTTTCGTCTCCTTACTCCTCGCTAGCTCCGAGACACAAACTGTGGTTCCATCCTGGGCCAGTAACCTAGCAACCCAAATGGGGTGCGTCTTGAATAAATCAGACTGTTCCTTCCCCTGTAAATATGTCACCTCACCTTCCCTGAACTTAGAAAGTGTTTATTGTTTTAGAATTTGGTCCAACGACGTTTCACCACTCAGCTTGTCCTTTAGAGGCACCCAGAGCGATGTGTGTCATCTGGAGTGTGTCCCGCCATCTACCCAGAGCTGTGTGTTGGAGGTATTCCTAGTTTGCCAGGCGGCTGGTTGGTTTGGTCTACTTGTTCTGCAGCCTGGAGACACATGTCTCACTCCTGTCTCACTCCTGTCTCACCCTGCCAAGGCCTTTTCACTGCATCGTCTGTTTGCACAGCAAAAGTTCAACATCCAGCCTTGTAAGAAAAACTTCATCCATCACGATGATCTTAGACACACACACACACACACGCACACACACATTCGGATTTTGGAGTTGAAACTGTTGAGCCTCAGATACTTTGGAGATAAATTGTGGCAGCAGTGTTGCCTAAATTAAAACGTGACTAAGAAGCTGCCGTTCAGAGTTGAAGATAGCATCTTCAAACTTTTACCTTTTTTTTTTTTAAAGAGTAGAGAAAAGCTTTTAACCTAAGTTTGAAGATGTAGCTGTTGTCTAATTCTATGCCAGTTATTTAGAATTGGCGTCCTAATGAAACTATAACACAATTAAGTACAAAGCGTTATCCTCTTTAATCTGGCGCTCTGATGTCTTCTCAGGTTGCTGGGGGGTGATAAGGCTCTTACTCCGTTAATGGGAACACTCATTGTCCAGAGATGAGACGTGAACCATGAAATGAATCATTATCGTTTGCCCCCACAAACATGCCAGGATATGAGTGTGTTTTAACAATCACGCCTGTGTTCCACATCTTGCTCGTGCATGATATTTTTCACACTTCCTCCGCTGGGAGAGTGGTTAAATCCTATAAATCTATATAAGATGGCAAGGTTACTTGCAGAATGGGTAGTCTCCTTGTCCGAGCCGGCTTCTTCTTCTTCAGCGAAGTCTGGGAAAAGATGCTAATGAGGGGGGAGGGAGATGTTCCATTCTGATCTTGCACAGTTGGCATATATTATAAAATGAATGTGTATTTTTCTCTCTCCCTCTGCTTCCTTTACCTGTTTTTTTCTTTCTTTAAAGAAACGCCACCATCTGAGGTGTGGGCAGACGCGGCGGATACTTGCATAACTGCATCTCCTAATCAAAAAACAAGCCACTCGTTCCAAGTGTGGTTTGAATCCCCTCGAATCTCAGGCTATCACTAATAGGCCTGAAAGAGTGAGAGCCTGAAAGGATAAATGGCCTTTGTTGAAGGCTCCAAGGATGGACACAAAGAAAATGGCAGTGCGTGTTTGTGTTTGTGCCCGTGTGTGTCAGCTCTTCAGCCCCTACGGGTGAGGAGGAACTAAAAGAGGGGCAGATTTATCCTGCTTTAACTGCCTTGGCTTACAGGCCATTGAATGGAGGAGGAACAAAACACAAAATAATCTAAATTTGTGTAAATAGACGCGTATAGATTCTAAATAGCTGTTGACGGACACGTTAACGTAATCTGACATCGGTGCCTCGTTATGCAGTGGCATTAATGGGAAACTGGGAGGTCATAGTGGCCTACTTAGGACTCTTACAGGTCACCAGATGATCACAGGGCACACACACAAACACACACACCACTTACTCGTTCGCCCACACCTGGGGCCAGTTGGAGTGCTTATTGATCCTAATGTGTGCTGTGTAATCTGAGTACTGAGGGGAAAACCCCCACTGCAGAGAGACCCCACTAATGAACCTAAAACCTTCCTGCTCTGAGGAGACCGTGCACGGCCCCCGTTGTACCGAATACCACACAACATATACAGCAGAAGGTTAACAGTGAATATAAGCATTGATTGGGAGGGTTTTTAAGTCACACTGCTGCTCACTGAATATGCACAAGCTCCATTATTTAAGGTTTCTTATTTTGTCACAACTGTAGTTATTTGTGAGATCTACAATGCAACACAGGCCAACTGATGGTATCTTTTTGCCAGCTTTACTGTATTGCAACACTCATGGTGATGTACTACCATACTCTGATGTTTTTCCCATGGTACAGCTGTGATTTTCAGGAATCTACCATTATCTGTCTTGTTTCTGCTAACAAATGTGTTTACTAGACCTCATCTGTGTGGGTCCACACTTGCATTATGTCGCTTTTATCCTGATGTATTTGTGCAATAATCACAACACACACACACATCCTCGGCTCACACACGGGAAAAATGCAAAAGGGGCGCCACTGCAGTTGTTTCACCGTACAGTGGACGTACATGAGGGGGTGTGTACTCGCTGCTGATGAGCAGAAGCATTGATTAGGAAGGGGAGGCTGATGGTGTCGGTGATGGTTAATGGTAATGTTTGGTGCCTCTCTCTCAGGGCGGTGGGCCCCAGGTGGTGGAACTGAGAAGATGGACAGGATGAAGATCATCAAGCGGAGGCTGTCCATGTCTCTACGCAGCGCCCGGCCTGTTGATGACTCCCTGTCTGAATTGGCTGAGCAGATGGCCTTGGACGAGCCATCCGCAGGCAGGGACAACGGTAAGATGCGTGAACCTGCAGTGACACCGTGAATGCATGCATAGCTTCCACAAGGCAATTTATTTTACTTATACAGTTTGACATGTGTACATAGCATTTGTGTTATATTGCACATATTGCTATGACAGCATGGCAAAAGCAAAAAGAAGCCCCTAAAAAAGAACCAAGGCAGCATTATATTAAGTTTTCCATAAGCCTCCATTACCTTCACTTAATCACCACCTTCTCTGTTCCCTTTGCTGTATGTCATTCAGCCATTAATGTGCAAAATGTGTTTAAATTCACAAACCAGCCTTGTGAATTCACACACCTTCATTGTCACGTCTGTTTGCCCTTGATGGAGTCATTTTCAAATGCGTGGGCGCCACCTGCTGGTCACTCCTCGGTACTGCAGAGACATGATGCATCCCATGATGCAGAAGCTGTGCGTGCGTGGGTATATCTTTCTGTTTCTGGGGAGGCTGCCTTTGAGTTAGAACATGCCCCCCCCCCCCTCCCCTCAGGCTCTCAGAATAAAAGGACAAGACTTTAAAAAAGCTGTGAGAAAATTGCAGCAATCACATTTCTTCACTGTTGTCATCACTTCCCAGGCTGCATCAGACCCAAACAATGTTAATCATTATCCCTGATTGTCCTTTTCCTTCTATTTTAATCTCTCTTTTTAGTTTTAAATAGCTCCAGCTGTGTCAGTTAATTTAGCAGGAATTCAGAAGCCGGGGAAGAGAAATGCAGCGGGATGGAGGAACGGATATAACGAATGAGGAAAGGCCCATTAAACTTTAAACACCACCTCCTTCAACCCTTGCTGCCTTACCCCTAAATAACATCTCCACATTAGTGAGACTGTAAAAAAGCATGACTGTGAAAAGAATTTAGATTATTTGACAAACAGGAGAGGTCTTATTAAGATTAAATTGAAAAAAAGGTGATGAAAACTGTATGTCAGCAGGACGTGTGACACATTTTACCTTTCAAATTAAATTTTCACATCCCGCTCTCTAAATATTTATTTAGACCTCTTTGTGTCCATCTGTGTGTTTGCTGTCGGTCCTCCTGTGTTGCATTTTAATTTTTTTTTAATATCTTTAACCTGTTGGTGGCCTACGTGTCTACTTTGCACGTTAATAACCGCTTTAGTGGAGCATCTCTTTGCTTAAACACCATTTTTATGACATCGCTGCACAATTCCTAGATCTGGCCTGCTACTTTTCCAGTATGTTTCAAACCTGTCTAAAATTCCAATTTCCTGCATTTTGTTTCCACCTCCTCAGTCTGATCTTACCCTCTGTTTGCTTTCTTGAGCTCGTCTTTCGAGAATTTTCTCCTTACCCTCTCTTGCACTATCTTCTTTTTCTTCCCTGATTTTTCCTCCTTGCTGTCTGTCCAACATCGTGCGCCTCAGAGCCCGTGGTGGCACACGCCATGCATCCTCCCGCCTCACACAGCGCTCCCTCCTTCCTACGACAGTATGCTGGTCATCTGGGCCGCACCGCCCTGCGCAGAGAGCCGGGCGGGGGGCTTGAAAGAGACAGAGCCTACCTGAGTCTGCACAGAACTGGATCTCTGGGTACAGATACACACATGCTTTTGTATTCATCAGTTTACTCTGATTAAGTGAAGCCTTACGTGAACCCGCAGTGGAATATAAGTACATTTGCAACGAAGAAATGATTTTTGTGCTGTATTTGAATATTTTTCCTATCCTTCTACCTTCTGCAGTGAGATATTTTTCCTCTTTGTTCATTTTGCCTTGACTGCACATATAAGAATGTAACACTTTCACACAGAATGGAATCTTTATCTGAGATACTTCTTGCACTGGAGCGTCCCCTTTTTTCCTCACATTGCTGCAAACACATTGCAGCACATTACATTAGACAATTCAGTAAAATAGGTTAGCCGTTTCCTGAATCAATCCCGTTTTTAATTTGTCCTTTCTGGCACAAAAATGATGTAAAGATAACTTTCCTGCCCGTGATTTTCATGTTCCTTACGTGATAGCGACTTAAACCTCAGTGGATGGTTTGCACATTATCCTGAATTATTGTGAATATCTTTTTTCAGCAAGTGAGATATATAGACTTAAGTTCAAACTATTTATATGAATCTGTGTGTCTAAACCTCTAATGACCTTAATCCAACAAATGGAGACAACCACATGCACATTCCCACAACCCCCACATGCTCATGCAACCAGTTCCATCTTCTGTCTGGCTCTAATATGTAATGGAACATGCACTTTGTCTCCATATGGAACCTAATAATCTCATTTCCCGCTAGGGCAGAACAGTTATATCAGGAATAGGGAATGGAGTGTGCAAGGGAAAGACCAGGGTGGAGGGAGACGGCTGGAGCTAAGGATTTTGTTGAAAATGGGTTTTAGATTGAAATGGGCTTAGAAAATGCATAGAGAAGGAGGCCGGTGTTCAGACTCCAGTGCAGATAGGAGTCGTATTAGCTTTGTGACTTGCATCCCACGAGTCCTTGGCCGAGTGCACCGCCGAACAACCACAATCCTCGCATCCATTCAGCCCTGGCTGACAGGTGAACGGGTATCAGTATCTGGCAGCACGCTGTGATCCTTCGAGCTGGGAATGGAGTGAGAACACAAGCTGAACTCTTGTAAATCTCTGTAAAGGAACAGGTGCTGTATGGCAGAATGAAGATGACTGTAGATTTCAGGTTCCATTTTAATAGAAATGCTCACACAGATCATGCACAGCTCAATAAGGAATCTGAAATTATTAAAGAAAAATGTATTTTGTATGAACACCATGAAAAGTAAACATGGAGTACTGATTAGGTGGTTTCATGTAATATGTCCTGTTTAACAGATATAGTAAAATATATGTTAATAAAGACAAAAAGACAAAACTTAATAGTTTGAATCACCACTGGTTGATTGGCAGGTAAAGCTAATGAGAGACTCAAAGAAAACTGAAAGAGATCCAAAGGATAAACCCACATGATCTCTCAACCAGTGTATGCCCCCTTGCTGCTATGGGACACTAGATTCAATGAAGCATCAGTCCCAGGATTTCAGGAAAAAACCTCCCAAAATGAACACTGAATCTTCCCTCTCGGGATCGGCTCCTGTCAGATCCGCTGTGCATCAGTCGGCTGTTGGAGGTAAATGCTGTAATCCTTCTCCAAACACTGTTAAACTCAAAGTTCTTGCAAAGCGTTTTATCCCGTGAAACCCAAAGAGGAGCTTTTCAAACAGGGCAGTGCTCTGTATTTACAGCTTCGATGAGTTGAGATGTGCCGCGCTACTGTGGGTCTTTCTTGCTGATTCATTCTGTGCCACTCTGCAGTCGGTGCACGTCGCAGCCTCTAATAAGACGGCATGATGATGCAATCTTGCTGCGCTGCTCCACCAAAGGCTTCGCCCACCCCTTAACTGTCTCTCCAACTCACTCTTCCAACCCACAGAAGCTTTCTATCAAAAGATATACTTTTCCTTCTGCTGTACCTGTACCAACGGCTTTACTGTGTGTGTATTTACACGCGTGTAGGTGTTTGGTTCTGATATTTAACCGTGATGCAGAGGAATAGTAAGCCATCTGTTGCTCGTTGGGTGCACATCCACTCCCACCGCTGCACCTGTTTTTTATTTTTCACTGGTGGGTTTGTGAAGATCTCTAGTTACACATATGGAGGATTAATCTTCCCCTGTCTGCTCTAGTGAGAAACTAGACCCTGCCAAGAGCTGCCTCCTCTCCTGAAGCCATTTGTGGCCTGCTATTTTCTGACACTGTCACAGGCGTCTCCTCTCATTCTTCTCTCGGCCCCATCTCTGCATCAGCCCAGTTCTTGACATACAGTACCAGAGAGTTATATATTTAACACCCAGATAAAACCAGGAGATAAAAAGATGGGAAGCTTTAGCGTCTAGTCTCATCCCTCCCTGCACTTTGCCTGTACCAGTGATTTTAATGTAACGCATTAACACACTCATTATTCGGTGTAGCCTTCTCCTTCACACCCTTGAACTCATGAACATCCATTTGCTCACACTGTCCCGAGCTGCTTCTAGACTAAATTTAATAAGAGAAATGCAGTGGAATCCTTTTATGTAGTTCTAAGGGTTGGTTGTTTGTTCCTAATAGGTTGCCTGGCTGTTGTTGTAGTTTATGCTGAAGGCAATGATGTTGCAAAATAATGGCATTGATACAGGAAATGAAGGAATGGGTAGAACGTTGGGGAGCAGGGCATATGCAGTCAGTAGTTAACAGTAGGCACTCAGGTCCCAGTAATTGGTCTAATTGGCCAAATAAGATTCCTTAGATTCAGATAAAAGGTTTAGAGATAATTACAGCACTCTGCCTCCAGCTTTGTGACTGTTTCTGGTGGTGTGCGGCTCCTCAGGGATGCCACATGTACTTTAAATTTTTTATGTCGTGAGGCAGACCTCTGTATTCACGATTAAACATGATTCCTAAATACACCTATTGGTGCATGTCTTGGACACATCGTCAGTGATAGTACCCTATGAGAACTTTAGCGCAGTGTCGCCAAGTTGGCGGCTAACAAGGAGCCAAGAAAACGTGCCAGTGAACTCATCGTCAAGCGGATGCAGACGATGAGAAGCTAAGGCTAGGGTTAAGGCTAGGGTTAGGGCTAGGGCTAGGGTTAGGTTTACGGTTAGGGTTAGGTTTAGGGTTAAGGCTAGGGTTAGGGCTAGGGCTAGGGTTAGGGTTAAGGCTAGAGTTAGGGTTAGGGTTAGCATTAGCATTAGGGTTAGCATTAGCATTAGGGCTAGGTTTTAGCATTAGAGCAAGCATTAGGGTTAGGGTTCGCGTTAGGCTTAGCATTATCAATTGGGTTAGCATTAGCATATGGTTAGCATTAGCATGTCGGTTACAATTAGCATTTGGGCTTAGGTTAGCGTTAGGGTTAGGTCTAGGGTGGAATTTGCA
>CAAE01013687.1:3324-30810 GCA_000180735.1 Tetraodon nigroviridis
CCCCCCCCCCCCAACAGATTGTTTCTTTTGGTGCGGCCCTGGAAATGATTTAATTTTTCATTTTCGAGCCTGTCTGCCGTCACCGGGCTCGCCTCTAGAGAGAGATGTCTGCTTTGATAATTGTGCCCTGAACCTCATCAGCATTTCAGATGAAATGGAGCTAGACGGGTCACTTTGAGTTTAAGAGACACTAATTTGATTGAAATTCAAACTGGGAGCGCCAGGAAGTAGATTGCGCCGTCTCGGTAACGCACCCCTCTCACTCATGTCACTTTCCCCCTCCAGTCGTACGGCAATTGTTCTGGCTGCTGATGCTCTTATTTTGTTTTATTGCGGATTCCCAGCGGCTGCATTCATGGCTGCGATCGAGTGTTGATAGACGGGAAATCAAACAGTGGGGGCTAAACAATTTAGCATGAAGCAATTAATAAGCATCATTGCGACCGTTATAGTTACAAGACACCATTGTGTGTTTCCATACTGGCAGTATGCATCCTTAAAACCTCATCTTAATGCTCCTTTGACAACTTCATCAGTTATCAAAAACACATTAGGGCAAGGATATAAAAAAGTCACTATAGCTTTTCCCTTTACCAAAAACAGTTAAATCATTCATTTAACTGAGATGAAAAAATATAAATAAATAACAAACCCTCATCTGCCTGTAGCATTGATAGAAATACAACAGTATCTGGTGGATTTATGAACACAGATCCTTTATTCATTTGTCATTTTAGAAAAAAAAAACAAAAAAACCCAAAACTTTAAAGCACAATTATGCCTTTTACCGCATTTACTATTGAAAATGGAGTTTTTCAACATTTATTATTCATTTAGTATAGAATATCTGTGTCTAGTTATTCTTATGACTTGATTCAAAATGCCAGCTGTAACGGTTAAGATGTGTGTGGATACATGCACTCTCAGTTCTACCTGTAGGGGTTCTATAGAATAAAATGGAAGAGAATAGAATAGAAATACTTTTGTTTAACCTAGACTTGGGAAATTCACTAGCACCAGCAATCGTCAACATAATAATCACAATATTTATAATATTTGCAGCAATATAATATAGTATTATGGCGACCCTACTGTCAGCAGGGAGTGCTCGTTTGATTTGCATCAAATCCAAGCAGCATTTTCTGCAACACACTAATTGTGGCAGCGACTGTTTCACGCTGAAAGGTCAGAGATGTGACGGGATTACACTCAGCAGGGTGTAAGGAGGAGGGAAAATTTACGTAATTAAACAGGAAAGAAAGTTTAGATTGACAAACGAAAACTATATTTTTTACACTTTCAAAGCTAGTGTCATGTAGATGTAAATAACTTTAAAAAAAAAAACTCTAAGAAAAAACGTAGAGGTTTTTTTTTGTTATCTACATCTACATGTGCTGTTGTTGTTTCTCACACTCAATTTGCCAAATTTTGTCGAAAACAATAGATAGCACTCTCATTGTGATAGAACTTCACTTACAGCAACAAAGTTCATCATCTCTAATACATTAGGATTCAGTCAGCTAAAATTGCAGCCTTGCCTGTGAAGCAGGGCATTATATAGTCAAATGTAGCTTGACGTCTTTTAGAAGTCTTCAAAAAGCGGAGCCACAATTGATGAAAAAGTACAAAACAAAGGTAATTCAAAGACTAATATTTTCTATTCCATTGTGCAATGCTCTAGTAAGTGCAACTTTTGCCTCAAAGTTCCACTGCTTTAACAGATGGCTAATTACTCCATTGTATTATGCAATAAAATAAATTAGCTCCCCTTCCACTCACGAAAATTCTACGGTATTTATAGAAATTGAATGTGTCACTCAGGAGAAAAGAAAAAAAAAGTATTCCTTCCACTTCATATTCATTATGTACATGATTAATTACTTTATAGCCCCAGACTATCAAAAGATAGTCAGAGATATCATATTTCACATGTATTTAATTAGTGTGCACGTTGAGACCTGTGCCCTGGAAGGCCCAAATGATCGACTTTTTTCACGATAGAATTTTCAATTAGGTGCTCTTGCTGAAAACGATAGTGAGGCAGACGTGCTGAAAAAGTCATTAGGGCTGTCCGGATTGGTCTCAGGAGATGCTTTGCTTCCTCAGATCAGAAAGAATCACAGTCAATCAATCGCACAGATGCTTAGCAACCCCCCAAAACCAGCCCAATATATCAGATATACATCAACCTTATCAACCGTCACATTCACAACAGGTTTATCCGCTCTTTCCCCCTGTTTGTTGTGTCTCCCTTGTTTACATCCTGTTCTTTAATGCCTTAGTCTGGTGGATCTGTCTCATTAGGGTTGTAAATTCTGCTTTTGATATCCTTCTGACTCACATGCCGAACATAAAGCTGAGTTTCATCTTGCTGCCTGGGATCTGTAAGATAAAGTGCTGTGATTTATGTTACATGGACACATCTTCCTCTGTGAATGAGCAAAAAGGGGCAGAATTATCAAAGTGGCCGTATAACATAGAAAGAGACACAGCACTATAAAAAGAAAATGTAATTGGAACTCAATCATCAACAGGAGTTGAGGAAAATATGTTTCTACCAAGTCGTAACTGCATGGACTCTGTTGGGCGAGGAGAGTTAGAAAAGAAGCTTTAAACTTGGGAAAAAAACAATGCCTAATTACATTCCCGGACGATATTCTGAATTAGCTTTTTATTTAAGCAACAAAGACTATTTTTGAAGGAGATGGACATTTGTTAGTGTAGCAAGAACCATAAGACACAGCATGCATTCCCCTAAAAGCCAGTAGTTTCTGCTAACCAGCCTCTGTGTGTGTGTGTGTGTGTGTGTGTGTGTGTGTGTGTGTGTGTGTGAATTGAGAGTCCCTTTGCTGTTCCACTGTGCTGCCCACGTATTATCGCCCTAACAACATCTTGGAAACAGCACAGCGATTACCTCTGCAAACCCAGAACAATATCTTGAAGCCAAAGCCCTACGATGTGAGCGAGTAACACATGATCTGCTGTAAAAAAAAAAAAAAAATAATAATAAGAAAACAAATATGGTCTGTGGTCTCTGCTAAATCAGCAGAACACAGTTATCGATCGGGCTCCTCACGTTGCCAATAGCGTTTTCAGTCTCCTCACTAGCCGAGATGGCTCTCTCAAAGCTTTGATGTCATTACCATGATTTCAGAATAGCAAAAAAGGTGGTCACCTGAAATTCCCCAGAGCTTACCGAGCTCACCAGGCTTGTTTTCTATGCCTGCTCCCTAGATATTGAAAAAAACTAAAGCTGTGTATTTTCGTGTGTTAGCGTTCCGTGTTTAAAAAAAGCTCACCTGCTGAAGCAAAATCCAGTGATGTCAGTAACCCGCAGGCTGTGTCTTTACAAAGCACACCTGTCCCAGAGGTCCACTTGTAACCTATTGTGAATAAGACTTTATTTATTCTTAATGCAAGTGCATTTATCTCCCTCATCACTCACCGGCAGCAAGCTCATTCGAAAAGACAAGGTTCTGCAAGACTTGGGTGCCTGAGATGTTAATTCGCTGCTGCTTTTCAGAAAAACTGCACATTTCTTTAAACGGTATTTACAGCCAGACAAACTTGATAAATATATTCATAAAGGGAAACCACAGAGGATTTTTGTACAATACATGCAGTCCGTGAGGGAGCAAAAAATAAGTAAAAATACTAAAGCGCTACTAGAGTTAGATATCTGCTCAATGTTACTATAAATATCCCCTTGGTAGAATTTTTGAGTCTTCTGGTTAAATTCTTCAATTTTCTTCCCCTCAGGTGCAACAACCGGACCCAGTGTATCGTGATCACAGGTTCAGATGTCTTCCCTGACCCCTGCCCGGGAACCTACAAATACCTGGAGGTCCAGTATGAGTGTGTGCCCTACAGTAAGTCTGACCTTCCTGTCATTAAATAAAACCTCCGCCTCCTCCCCTCCCACCCTTCACTCAACCGTTCACCCACAGCTCCAGCCTGCTCGTTGTCGCTCCTCTCCGCCCTCCCTCTGTTGCACCATATCCCTCTTCGTGTCCAGTTTTTCTATGTGCAACACGTTCCAGCATCTCCTTTCACCTTCTCCCTCTATCTGTGTCACACCATGAACCTTTCATGAAAATATGACCTGCGCAACCTCTTGACCCTCATCTGTAACGCCGTTATTATTGATATGCTCACCGTGTTTCCCGAGGACCAGTCTGGTTATGAGACAGCAGAATAGAGACAGGAGGCAGGCAAGCCAGTGTTTTTTATGAAGTCCATCAGGTGTGAAAGCCCTAGCTCACCTCCATGGCTTAATTAACGTCGGTCTATATAACAGGTGTTGGGAATATGCTAACAGATGTATCCTTACGTAACGTGGCAGAATGGTGCCTGTCAAAAGTCAACACAGGGATATTTCATCCGAAGAGATAGTGTTAACATTTCGTCTGCTCCCCGGGTGCTAAAATATTCAACGCCATTCTGCTCCCGAACAATCTTTAGATTGGCCTTTGTCCTTTAGGCTGCTGTGTTCATTTGCATTTTATGAGGGGAAAATCCCCCAGCTAACCTTTTCAGCCTGATTAACGACAAAGGTTTAGAAACCAGAAATCAGAAAGTTTATCCCTTATATGAATAATCCATTTTGAATTTGTGTGTGCTTCTTTTTATTTTATGTGGAAAATATAGAAGTAGACCTATATTTCCCGACACTGCTTATTAGCAGTAGACGCAGCCTCCCTTAGCATTAAATAAGAATGCATTAGTGAACATACATTAGGTGGCGAAACTCATTACAACTCAAAGGTTGGTCTTTCCAAGCAGCTAACCTGTGATTAAAAATAGAATAGACAGTGTTGGCTGATCCAACTGAGCCAAGCCCTGTAGCTTTTCTTTAAAGCGCCTAACAGCTTTTTATTTTATTTTATTTTTATAATTTTGTTTTATCCTTTCCTTGTTTTATTTGCCTTGTGGTCAAGTGAATTATTGATCCGATGTCTTGCTGCCTTACCTCAAACCTTAATTGCAGGATTAGCCTCAAGGTGCACTCGTGTCCACCTGCTGTTATGACTGTCTCTTGCCTCCTCCTTCTTGCCTCCAAGACCGCCGGCTGTAGTGTGAAAAAAGGACACACACACACACACACACACACACACACACACACACACACACACACACAGCTGAAGGAATCTTGGAATAATGGTTCTCACTTCACTCTGAGCAGTTCATACATGTCTGTAGCCCAATCTTTTTGCTTCTCAAGGTCCATGCCCCACCAGAATAGGACCAAGAACACAGAATGTGTCCTATCGCAACTGCCCTGGTAAGTGCATGCTGCTCTCCCAGTCCGCTCCAGTCCACTCAAAGCCCCCCCCCACCCCTGAACTTTGCCGTAAAACTAGATTTGCAAGGCCAGCTCCTTGTCTTGTTTCTTCACCCTTTTACCAGCCCTCCGTCCCCCAAAGCAAACCCCCTGTGTCTGGATCAATCTGTTATATCAGACTAGATCAAAGAACAACAATCACAGAGGAAAGGTTTAGTACGCCAAAATACAGCAACACTTCCTAGAACAGATGGGTTAGCAAACACGTAACAGTTGTAATGTTTTTCAGTGGGGACGTGTTGTAGACCAAACGCTCCAGTTTTGCGATTAAAAGTGATTCGGGAGCTTAATACTGCTCGGATTTCCTTGGATACAAGAGTTGAGAAGTTGTTTTGCAAGAAAATGTATTAAATCCTTATTAAGCTGCTAGGCGTCAGGGTGGCAGACAGCGTCCTCTTTTCCTCACGTGACCTCTGACTCCTTGATGTAGCCTTGATATTGGATTCCGCCTGCAGCTTCTTTCATTTAGTGTACCACCATCCTTGCACACTGACACTGACAATTTAGGATTTCTGAAAGTGGGTTTAGTGACTTTTGGACATTCCGCAAATCAGAAGGCTCAATATTTCTATCCTTTGGGCTCTGTAATCTGGGTCTTTTATGAGTGGCTCTCATTAACATTACATTGTGATTCCAGCCTAGGATTCAAATTTGCCCTCACCTGCTGCTAAATTGCTATCCGAATCGGCTCGAATTAAGCAACATAAAAGCCGAGACATTTGTGTTGCCATTATTTTGCAAATGCATACACAAAAGAGAGTGGGCTGGTCGAGTTGTTTAGCTAAAACAACCTAGGCCTTTGATGTTTGTTGTTCAGTGTGCTGTGTTGCCTAGTGAAGAACACCTGACATTCATCCATCCATCCACATTTGACAGAGTAAAATCCGAAATGATCTACACCCATTAGAAATGCTTTGCGTCTTCAGGGGTTAAGTCAATTTTTTTTTTTTTTTTTCTTATTGTTGTTTAATGTGTAAAAAAAAGACTGACTCTTTCTTTTTCCCTGTGCAATCTGCAGGAAACCTCCTTGGCTCTGACTCGCTCTCTCCCATTTCTGAACTCACCTCTTTGTTTTCTTTACATTTCTGCTAATGCCATTAGGGGCTCCCAACTTCCTTTTCAGGTTTCCTTCATGCCACTTTTGTTTGCTCGGCACCTCCTCCGTTTTATGCGGCTGAGGAGAGCCCGGTTGATGTGTGACTCCTGATTTGTTGACTTATTGTCTCTGCTCATGTTTTCTGCCACCTTTTTGAATTCTTTCTGCAGACTGATTTTCATTTATAGATCCTTAATAATCTTGTCTGCCCCCCTCCCCCCCTCACTTTTTGTGTTGCCAATGAGATTAAGGTCAGACAGATGTGGGGTTTTTTTTTTTTTTTTTAAATGTTTGCAATATGTTCTAGCAAATTGCTACTTTAATTAGTTAAAATTTCACATTTTCATTTATAATGTTTATGTTTGCTGTTTTGAAACTGGGAAAGTACCCGCAGAATACATAGGAGCTCATATGAATGCCAGTCAAATCTACAAAAATGCATGTGTTTAGCAACACACACTAATGACATTAGCTGATGAGAGGTAAAATTCAAGCATTCACATGCCATCCAATGCATTTGTAGGTCGTATATAAATACAGAATGTGACCTCTTGAAGTAAATTCGGGCTCAGTCTCCTGTAATCTCGTGGATCAGTTTGTCTCTCCTCACAATCAGAAGTTGAATTTGCTGCTGGACTTGGGTCAGTCCAGATTATCTGGTGCTGTCAGCAGCTTGCGGGTCCATTTTTATACCCCAAACCAAATCGCTCGATGGCTCATTAGTATTTAACATGTCTGACATTTTGGATTTGAAACAGGACCGACTACTTGGGTGTCTTCATACAGGGAGAAGAGTCGTGCTCTTATCGCCCAATCTCAAGGCTTTTAAGTCATTTAGAAGATTGAAAGGTGGAATTTTGGTTCAGTCTAAGTCCACGCTTGCAAAACAATCACAGGCAATATGATCTTATATTGGTGGTCCAATGTGACACAATATAAATTAGGTTTTATTCTCTCAGAAGTCATTGGCATTAGCTTTAGTTACTGTAATTGAATCACACAGTTTCTCACCGCTTGCACAAATTGCAATTACTTTTAGTTTGGAATTTAATTAAAAAAGCGATTCCCTCACAGTGGAATTGATAAACTAAAGTAGCGAGCAACGTTCTAACCTAGAGTGAGCTCTTTCCATTGGTTCCTTCACATTTGTCAAAGACCAAACCTTCTGAGCCAAGAAGGTAAAAGAAAGTCTGAACCCGGGTTTGACCTTGGCTTTAAACTAAATGGAGAAAAAAAAACAAAAAACTTCTGAATGATTTTGAAACATGCTGTTGAAGTTTCAGGATTTGTTTAATAAATTGGTTGTGTTATTATCAGATTTGTGGACAGACTTTTAGCCGTTGCCTTCTGAGTGCCTTCTCCTCTTGTTAGCTACTGCTCATTGTTTATTTATTTATTTATTTATTTATTTACTTAAAAAATGCAATAGATTAATTTCTTACTGAATAGACTTGTCTCGATATTTAGTTTACAATAACAACAATAATGTACAAGATATGAATTTACATTCATTATTGACCTAGATGGCTTTATCAATATTTTAAATCAAAAGACCAACCAACTGTTGTTGTCCATTTAATGTTCTAAATCTTCTTATGACAAGTTGAATATATTTAGTATTTTATGTTACATTTATTATTTTATATTTGCCTATGTTTCAGAGCGGTTGGGCAAAATGGAACCTTAATATTACACATCTGCTTATACAATAATTAAATTCTAGAATTTGCAATTAGCAAAACAATTAATACTTGATAAAGTCATCAATGTCTGGCTCCCTGTGCAGGTACACTGCATGTCATGTCATTATTTGTTGCCAGTTTACAAAAAAACGATATAAATTTTCACTAATTACATATTGCCCAGCTCTGATCTAAATGTATCCACATTCTTGGGCTTTGTTCTGTGATGGTGGATGGATTAAAACAAACTAATATTTGTGACTTTCAATTAGTCCAACATTTCTAAATGCAGTTGTGCCAAAAGTCCCTTAAGTGAGATTATGTACTTTAAATGGGTGTTACAACATAAAATCTTCTCTTAGCATTAATTAATAAATCTATCCACCATTGTGTTCAAGCCCAACTTTCAGACTGATCCTTTCCTATTGATCTAATCCAGCCATTTCTCCAACAGGACGAGTACATCTGCCGCCATACCTGATCTCTAATAGGTCTTCCAGTATATGTCCATGTCTCATAACATGTTTCTGTATATGTAAATCACAGTGATGACCGTTATTTCACATTAATCTCTTCTTTCCCTCCCTTTGCACCCCTTTCATTCTCTCTTCCAACGCTTAAAATAGAAGTGGAGCAAAAAGGTAAATAACAGACATGATCCAAATCCTAGCTCCTTGTTTTGTGGCATCTGGCTGTGAACTGCCTATTCCTCCCATGTTGGCCGCGACTAACACATCATAGACTTTACCTTCAGAACCCCCTTTCCCCCACTGTGTAATGTTATTGTAGTGCATCAAGAGACATGAGGCTGGCTATGAAAAAGACAACACTCAGGCAGCCAAAACATGTAAATGTTGATGCATTGGCTGCAGTCGTCAGGAGCTTCCTTGCCATTCTCCCCAGAGTTCTTTTGCTACTCAGCAGAAAATCCAATTGCCTGGCTTCCAAACCCTTGTTCGTAGCATGCCATGGAAAAAGTCTCTCTTGGCCCCCTCCTTTTTTTCTTTTTCCAAGCTATTGATTTGAACTGTTCTTTTCTTAGAGTCCCCCTTTCTCCCCCTTTCCCACCACTTGCGATATGTCCAGCACTATTGATAGTAACGACCCAAACAGCTCAAGAGACCTACAATGAGAAGTTGTTAGATACTAAAAGTTAAGGGTTGCGTCGGTTGCACTCTCTTGCTAGTCCTCTCAGGAATAGGAACATCCACTGCCCTTTAGCAGACGTTGCTGACTCCTGCTCTCTCATAACCTCTCCCGTCTGTGGTTGAGTGACGTTAGCTGGCTGCAATATTCTTATTAATTTTGTTCACAGGACCGATTGTTGAGTTAAGTTCTGTTTTTGTTACATTTCTTTTCTCCTTATTTGTATTCTACTCCTATGTCTGTGGGCCAAGCTTCTTTTTGTTAACAAAAAAATTTAAATATTTGTTATGTTTAATAACTTTTCTTTTCTTTTTTCTTTCTATGCACCACACTAAAATCTATAAGCTTGTGAATATTGTCTCTGTAGCTTGTAGTTGTTTTATGGCCACTCTTTAACGTGCACCTGTCCCCTTTCCTCATGGATAACCGCTTTAAAAAAGCCATTAGAGATTCTGTGAGTGTCACATGGTAATTTGTCTAGTTGCCTTTCATGTGTTAACCTGAGTGTGTTGTCTTATTCTATTCTTCTCTCACTACTAGTTTTTCTTTGTCCCGGGACTCTGAAAGCAGTCGGAGATCCTTCCTTTCTATTTGAAGCGGAGCAACAAGCTGGCGCCTGGTGCAAAGATCCGCTTCAAGCTGGTGACAAAATCTACTTCATGCCTTGGACTCCATACAGGACAGACACTTTGATTGAGTACTCCTCCCTGGATGACTTCCAAAATGGCCGGCAAACCATTACCTACAAGCTGCCTCACCGGGTGGATGGCACCGGATTTGTGGTCTACGACGGGGCCGTGTTTTTCAACAAGGAGCGCACCCGCAACATCGTCAAATTTGACCTGCGGACGAGGATCAAGAGCGGCGAGGCCATCATCAACAACGCCAACTATCATGACACGTCACCATACAAGTGGGGTGGCAAGACAGACATTGACTTGGCAGTGGATGAAAATGGCCTGTGGGTAATCTACGCCACAGAGCAGAACAACGGCATGATGGTCATCAGCCAGCTCAACCCCTACACGCTCCGCTTCGAGGCGACCTGGGACACAGCCTACGACAAACGCTCGGCCTCCAATGCCTTCATGGTTTGCGGAGTACTCTATGTGGTGCGCTCCACCTATGAAGACAACGAGAGTGAAGTCAGCAAGAGCCTGATTGATTACATTTACAATACAAAGCTGAGCCGTGGGGAATATGTTGACATCCACTTTCCCAACCAATACCAGTACATCACAGCTGTGGATTACAATCCGCGAGATAACCAGCTCTACGTGTGGAATAATTTTTACATTCTAAAATACAATCTGGACTTTGGGCCACCTGATCCTGCTCACGGTAAGAGACCACTTGACCCCCCTCCCCCACCCGCCCTTCATTTGTTTTGCAGGACAGCTTTATTAAAAAATGATAACGTCAAAGTCTTGATTTAAGCTGTCATCAAACAAAATTTATGTGTTGGTCCTCATGTTTGTAAGTGCCACATATGACTGATTTTTAATTTAGAATCTAATATATGCTAGATATGTCACGGCAGCTTTGGAGTGCGGGAAACCATCACTGGGGGTGAAGTGAGTGGGACTTCGTGCTAAACAACACCTTGAAGCCAGTTACCATATCATAAGGGATCAGCATCCAGGGGATTTGTGAAGGTTTACCATCCGGGCGTTCCCAGAGTCCCCGCTGCTGAGGCTCCAGGGACCCCTGCGAGCAGAGCCCTTTTTTAGAGAGCACTACAGATGCTAAGAGATATTTTTCTCTTCTCCAAACATGCATGCCCGAACAGGTGCAAAGTCTGGCCAGGGGCAAGGTTAGATCAATCCCCTAGCGATTCTGATATTCCAAATCCCTATCAGTCATTTAAAAATACTTAACTCTGTTGATAGACTGGAAGGTTCTCCCTAAGAAAGAGATTGGAAAACCGAGGGAGAGGGATCAGTTATTCAGGGTCACATCAGCAGTCTGTATTTTTAATTTATCTGTCAGAAGCTGAGCAGAGGCTAGTCAAGGCCTGTGATAGCCCTTACAATGAGAATATAATAGCAGTAATTATGCTAATCCCTTCCACAACGAGAGTCCAGAGTCTGCGTAATTCTCCATGTAGCTAGTGATGTGCCACAGAGGTCAAGCAACTTTTCCACAGATTATCCATGCTCAATATGTATTACGGTATTTGCTCGTCCACTTATGTATCGATATGACATGGGCCAGGGGGGCTAAACTGGGTTCAACCAGTGGCACAGCATCAATTCAGTCAGCCTAAAAGGAGCTTTACCATGAATAAGAATGCAGTCCAGTTTTTTAGAAAGAATTTTACATGCAGAGATGCCCTTCACTCTAAAAGTATGATTCTCTCACCAGTTAACTGGAGATGGGCCTGGATATGAGAATAAATAAAATATTATTTTAGATGGTGTTAGTTTGATATTCTAATTTGAAAGGCCAGATTAGCAGGTGCTAAAATTACCTGTGAATTTACCTGCTTCTGTCAGTATTGATGCATTTCCCATTCTGTGTTTGGTCATCCTAATTATGAATTGACAGGTCAGACAATCACATTTGATGCCGTCTTCCTAGCAGCTGCTGATTTACTGTGAACGATATTGAGGTGTCAGCTGTAGTTTAGGTATGCTTCAAAACATGTTCTTTATTTTAAGATTTTTTATTTATTTATTTGGGGTTTTTTTTTGCATAGCCTGCTCCAGTTGCCACAACATCATACTGCATTTGCTCTTTATAGAAGTTCTGTAGTTTTACTTTTTTTTTTTTTTCATTTTAATGTCAGTAAGGAGCCAGATCTCTCTCTACTGACAAATGATACATGCAGGCCCGCCTGCTGACTAATGTATGTGGAATTGCAGTCGATGAGTGCGAGGGAGAATGGTCCAGGATGATCATCAAGATGTCAATAAACTTGTCCTCCCACACGGCTGAGGTTGACACCTAAATGATGGCACTTTTTTCTGGCTGTCACTGCGGTGTCCCCTCTGTGATATCTTGATGCTCATTTCAGGGTCCGCATCACTAAGCACTGAAACTAGCGACGCCTCTGTGGCGTTGGAAGTTAAAGGTAGGTTTTTTTCTTTTTGTTGTTTTTGGTTTTTCTTTCAGCAGTGCCTATTTAAAAAAATATAGTATAATTACAAATATAATTTAAAGTTTTGTAAAAACACGTATAGCTCAAGAGTTCCATGTCCATTAGAGGAGATGTAATTGTGGGGAGGGGTATTGACGATGTGCCACTTTGCAGCAAATATCCCACTCTACTTTTTTTTTATAACCATATTTCAAGTGCACAAACAACTCTGTCACATAATTTACTCTGTCATGGAATGCAGTCACATCAAAGTGATGCTGAGACCCTGCATGGCAGACGGTTGGGTTGTTGTCAAGTCCAATAATGTCGCTCGTGTCGAGGCAAGATCATCTCTTGTAGGATTATGGGGAAGTGGATGGGGTCACATCCAACAAGCAGCTCCGCTGGAAGTGGACAAGACACGAAATGGGTCAGTAAGTCCCTCACTTGGCTTTGACCGATGGTGTCGTAATCCACTCATTTAACCGTGGCTCTGTGCCGGCCATCCTTCATGGCCAGAGCGGCTCGTAAAAAGACACATTCTTCCATCGCATGCTCAGAAACAAGTCAATTGCGTTGATTTAAATGAGTTATTCCCAGAGAAAACTCATTTTGCAGCCGTGTGTTCGTGCCAGGTTTTGAGATGTGGCCTCTAATCGCTGGGTAGGCATCAAAAGCGTCTTCTTTTTTTTTTTTTTAAACTCACTGTGCACAAACAGTGTTTACTGCCTCGATGGGACACAGGTGAGCCTTTTATGCATCCCTTGTCACAAAATTCAAATAACTTTCATCCTGCAGCCCGTAGCATCGCTGTTTACTCCCACACAAATAAGGACCACCTCTTTAATTGTTCAAATGTCAAAACATTTGCATAAAGTTGCAAACTTTGCAGCGTATTCAAAATATGCGGTTTGCCAATAGGGATCCTAAGGAAGACAACGACCCAATTTGTTTGAAATTATAAGGTGTTGCTCACCAACTCCCCAGTTAGCTGGTGCAGTTCCAAAGGTGGAATGATGCCCCTTTGTTTGCACCTTATGGAAATATGTAGCATTGCAAGGATGCTCAGCCGTTGTGAACACAAATCAGCAGTCACCCTTGAGAGCGTCGCTCTTATAGTCTAATGAATATACAGCTGCCTAATAAGCACCGCGATCATTTACTCCTGACTGCCCCGCTGCTTACCAAGAGGTCAGATCGTGCATGGCAGCCACTTCAAAATAATGCAGGGAGAATCAGAGTGTGTTAGAGCTACTTTAAGCGTGTGCAAGCAGAAGTGGCAGTGGCTCCACTCTTAGATTTGTGCAACAATAATACAGGTTTAGGGGTGGGGGGGTGAAGGGGCTGTTCAAACGGGCAGTTGGTTTTTGTTTTTTGTTTTTTGTAGCAGATCCTGTCACATTCTTCTCCCTATTTTCTGACCTTCTGTGGCCTTTTCTGCCTTGAGCATCTTCTTTTTTTTTTTATGCCTGTGCACCTAAGTCGCATTTCTTAGATGTCCCCCGCCATCCGTGCCCTACATCTGGAAATTTGCATCTCAGCTTCTGGGTGTGTACACACACACACACACACACACACACACACACACACACACATGTGAGTGAGTGTGCTTGGCTTTTCTGACGAAGTCAGGCTAAAGCCGTGGTCAGACTGTTCAAATCATGCCCAAGTAAATGATGGGATTTAGGTAAATCCTCAGTTGTACATGCTGTTGTAAACACCCCCCCAAAAAAGCCAAAAAAAACCAACAAAACAGAATAATAACCACCCCACATGTTAAATTTTTTGCGCATATTATGCTAATGAGGAGAAAGTAGAGGAAATATTTGCATTAGCGGTAATTTCACAATTTCAGCATCAGCCAGGATTTGATCTGATTGCTGTGAGTGAAAGCTGCTGTCGTAAGAGGCTTGTCTTTGTCAAGTTGTCAAGCTCTTTCTAAAGTATCTAAACTCATCTTGGTTGTTGTCAGACTGATACTGCGTGGCTGTCCCATTGAGACAGGAGCGAGGACAACGCGTGAAGATACAGTGAAAATAAAAAAATATTGCAGAAATTGGAGAAGGTGCGTGTTGGAGAAGCTCGCTGTCAGGAACCAACTGGATGTTTCTGTGACTGCATTCACAACGATGTCCAGAGATTTGCTGTCAGGCCTATATTTAGAATTTGCTCTTCGCTGCAGAAGTGATGAGAAGCAAATCTGACTAAAGATGAAAGTTTGTGTTCATGTTTGTCTGTTCCAAACTACTGTGAAAAGGTGATGGGAGGACAATCCAGGGGGACATTCCAGGACCGCTGTCATTTTTTTTTTTTCTAGAAATATTTCACAAACACAGCCTTTATTGTGCTAGGTCGTTACTGATTTGCAATTTTACTCCAATGTTAAACTGTGTAGGAAAATAAATACCTCTTTCTGTATTGGCGCACCACAGGATCTTCCCATTCCTACTATAGGGCTTTTTTAACCACTAGTTTATGGTTGCACTGTGATGTTATTCTGAGTTATGACTCATCAGCCTTGCTCATGGTGACATTCTGGCCTGAGTCTACTTTTGGTGATAAAATAGCAGAAATCCCAGCACGGTGATTTACAGGCCTCTTCAATATCTTTCTGAGATTACGAAGAGGGGTAATAACAGGCCAGTGTCTGATGGCAGGAAAAGGCCGCACAGCGGGAGTCCTGGAGGTCACCTGTTTCCTGTGAAACGCGATCGTGATCTTGCTCGTTTGTCTGGCATCAGAGTCTGACAAGAGGAGCCAGTTGTTCCCAGACATGGTGGAACATTTTGTCCTACACTCAAAAAACAAGCCTCAAACACGCCGGCCAAACTGCCTCATAACCAGGGGTATTTACTGTCTCCTGTCCGACTTCAAAACAGGAATCATCATCACTGAGATAAGGAGATTTATCTGCACAGGCCTGATCATTGCACTGGCATGTTGCTACATCTGTTAGGAAGTGTTGCCGTGTGCGAACACCTCTGAAAGAGACATCATGCACTAAGCGGCGTTAATTCAGTGCCTGGCACTCGCAGAGTTAATGTTTGAAATTTAAGGCACGTACAGTACGGAAAACGCTACAAGGGGGATTGCAGGCTGGAGTCTGGCAGCTGCTCTGTTGCCTGTATTTTAGTGTCATTCTTTGCGCAAGTACATGAGCGAGCCCATGCCTTTGGAGGCTGAGGTAAGCAAACTCATGTGCATTCGCCCATATGAATCATTATATTTGTGTGATGGGGATAAGAGTAATATCGCATGCAGCAGTTAATCATATAATCTAGGTGTTTTTTTGTTTGTTTGTTTGTTTTTTTTTTCCGTAGGACAAGGACGTATACTGTACACACCATCAAGGGACATGACTCGTGGGAAATTACACAAATTTTTCCTCAGCTTTCTTTATATTTATTACTGATATACAAGCAATCACCTACCACCTTCCCCTTCACTACTGATGCAGCACAAATGTGTAATCCAATTTCCTTTTTTGTATTATTGTTATTACTGGTAGATATCAAAATGCATCGCAGGTGTGTTGTAAATCATCAGACAATTTCCCACTGAAGAACAGCTTCATTTCCATATAAACTTCAAAACAGGGAAGATGCATCCAAAGAGGCCTGAGCAATATGCACAGTCATGACAAAGATGTTCCTTCTGCAGAATTAGAAAAAAAAAATCATTTACATGTTTTTTGTTTGTTTGTTTGTTTGTTTGTTTGTTTGTTTGTTTTTATTGGGTGTCTGTGTTTTTTTCCAGCACCTTCATTCAGTCATGGTGCCTTTTTAATGTCTGGAAACCTGATGGGTTATTTAGTCATTTATCACATTGGCCAGATTCTCCTGGTCCAGGAATGGCCCCAGTCAAAGCAGGAGGTCAGGAGGTTTTTACTACCCAGAAACCGCCATTTCAACGTGTTCAATGCACACTAATCGTTGCCTTTTTTGTGGAAGAAAAAAACATGCACATCTGCTGGCAGGCAGCACTTTACATTTTCACAAGACTGTTTTACAACAGTGGTAGAAAAAGTCCCTACTTTAACTAACAAGTGGAATCCAATAAAAAAAAAATGGTGCAAATTAGCCGAACCATTCTTAAAATTTTAGTTAAAAGTGTCTCTCTACCATTCTTCACCTTGTCCTAGCAAACGATAGGTACCTGATAAAGCGCATGAAACATTACCCTGATGAACAACTGTGCGCTGTCTCCTGGAAATCAAACCATTAGTCATAATATAAAAGACACACACACTGTCGGCTTTCATTTTTCACTCCAGAATGAGCACTGGGTTTCAGTAAAGAGCTTTGCTCTCCTCTCCCAAATCTGGTCCCATTGCCTGTCATTAATTAAAGAGCTGCAACCCCAGAGCTAATGACAAAACTGCTGCACATGTAAGTGCACCAACACGTGGGTGTTGAGGTTATGAATAGGTCTGTCCCAACTGTTGGCGGGATTTTGTAGACTATCGCTCCATGTGCTTGCATCGTGTGACAGCTAATTGAAGGTTGCCCATGGGGTGAGTGCAGCAGCAATGTAATAATCAACGACCCTGTCATGGCCCTGCTGTATGGTCCACGTTGGACATTTGTTTCTATCGTTACAGTCAAAAAGAACATTGCAGAAGGCGGTGGTGTTGGAGTTGTGAAATAGGGTATAATTCTGATCGCAGAGTGCAACTAACATATTGAGCTTGTAAAATAATAACTTCTTATATTTTGCTGAAAGTGAGCATGTGATCTGGCTAGAAGGTCGTTTGAATTTTTTTTAAATGTATAAATAAGCAAATGTCAGATTGCTTATTAGTTTTCTCCTTTTTTTTTTTGAAAAGACCAAATTAGCCAGCTTCAACAAACAAATCTTTACCCCCCACTAACAATGGCTGTCTATTAGATCAAATTTAACAAAGCCATGACATTAAAGTAATAGGATTATTGTGTTCCTGGCAGGATTACGGACCAATATGTTACATACGCAGAGAGAGCGGTGGTCAGAGAGGCCGCTTTGTTTATGCTCTCTTCGTAAAGACCACACTCACATTAACAGCCTTTTCACGAGCCAGAGAGGATTACCTTGCTCCATAAATATGAAATGAAACCCACAGACAGGATTATTTTAGCCTCTTCACTTGTGTTCTTTTCATAATTTTGCTTGTTAATGAACCACTTTAATGTGCAACCACATCCTCTGATGGTGACAGTAATTCCAGGAACTTGGGCAACACACTCATTGGGACCAGTGCTTAAAACTAAAGCTGTCTTGCGTGCTTTGGACCTTTCTTTCTCTCCCCAGTGCAAAATTTTCAAGGAAACAAACACGTTAGCCAGTTTAAAACTTAGCCCTCTAGTTCGGCACACAACTTTGAAATGATTTATATGTTGTTGTCAGAGCTCAGGATCATTTGACAAGAAGGCCTTTCCAATGAGGGCTGGAAACAAGACACAGTTGTTAGTTAACATGCCAAAGGAATGTGCTGAAATTGCAGCAGATGCTACTTTGATTTATTGACCAGGAGGTCATGAGCTCTTTATCTTAAATCATGCTGCCAGACAACGGTTCGTTTTCATTTTATTTCTGTCTGGGCTTTAAAACTCCCCACCCACAGTGCCGGGGATTGTATCATTATCTGCCTTCATACTTTGGAAATGAGAAACCTAAAACCGAGTCTACATTTTCTCGGATGCACTCATTCCGCGTTGAGCTGACCCAACTCAGATTTATGCACCGCTGTATATGAACCAGAATTTCTTGTGTTTTTGCGGCTATCACTTGCCCCTTTCTGGAGACTTGTAATAAAAAAATGGTTATAGCAATAAAAGGTAGCAGGGCAGAAGAGATCTGGGCATTTCTGCCAGCCGGCTAAATCCTGGTGCCGAAAGGACACCAAGCACCTGTTGTCTTTCGGGCCACCGTGACAGGCTTTGCAGATGAGAACTTTTACTGTGTTGAGTAAAAGCATAAAGGTAGAGAGAGAGAGAAGAGGAGGAAAAGGTGGAGAAGTCAGCCAGCCAAACAAATTTTCCGTCGACTCTGTGTCCGTGCACCATCAACATGCCCCTTCTACGTGCACACATATATAGAGATCTATACTGCCATTAACGGGGCAAGATGGCACAGATTCATCTCCTCTGCTAAAAAGAGCAGGGAAAGGGAGCAGAGGGGGTGGGGTACAGTCGCACACACGAATGCACGAGTTTACCTCAGCTCACCTTTGCCTGGAGTGACCCGTCGTACGTGCACCCGCATATCAACAGCAAATTTCAAGTCTTTGATCTGTCCATTTTTCTGTACTCATTCCCTTGCCCCTTCCCCAGCTACCACCTTCCGCCCACCCTCCGTCCATCCTGTCTCTGACTTGCTGCTCCCTCGAATGTTTTCACTGCCTTTCGCTGTGTTCGGAAGCCCCTCTTCACATTGTCTGCACGCTCTGCAGGCAGGCTAATGGAGGAAATCAAAGTACTCAAATGTGATTTGATTCGGTGTGTGTGTTGCATTACAATCAGAGCTCCTTTGGTTGTGGCGTTTCATCCTTTTAGATTTAACTGAATACCTGGGTCTGCTCTCGTGTTGTGTGAGGGGGTCATGACTTCTTGTTGTACTTAAAGATTTACTAAATAACATTTATCCTAAAGAACACCTCAGCCTGCTATAAAACTAGATGTGTAAAAAATGTGACCCAGGTCTTTCTGAGTGGCCTAATAGTAAGAAGCGCACCACTTTCACATTTGGACAGAACCATATTGTTTTTTGCCTTCAGCAGCATGAGTTAGTGCACACCCGTTTCGGTATGAAACACAAATGTAAAGCGAGTGCTCAGGCACCACAACCGAATCTAGAGTTTCTGCGTTGCCCTAGTGAAATTTAATCAGCCGTGCCACCGAAATCTTCTAGGCAAGAATGATTGCCAGGCAGGAGGATGTCACTGTAATTATTGTCTTGTTCGCTGCAGACTGAGTGCCTCGGATAAGCCGCAGTCAACAAGAAGCACGCCTGTTGCAAACAAAGTGCGCGCAACAGGATATTTGAATCCATAAGCAATACATCATTCAACCTGCTTGAAATTAATAGTAGAAATGTCATTTAAAGTGATAGTTTGGCATGTTCGCAAACAAGACCGCTGACAAGTCTTTATGTAAACATATCGTGCAGCAGGGCTACAGTGCTAATAAGCCGAACCCGCAACCTTGACTGGGGAATAACTGTAGGTATCAGCTTTTGCAGCTGGGTGTTACAGTGTTGGGGTTGTACTCTTTTGTGTCCTGACTGAAAGCTCCATCAAAACACGACGCCTGTGTGTCCCTACAGCTCCGCCGCTGTCACAAGCTACCACTTCCCTTCAGCCTCAGAGAACCACACCAACCACCACAACAACAACAACGGTGGCGCACTGGGGCGGGGCCAACACCACCACCACCACAGGGCTGAAAGAGGGCGGCAGGGGAGTTCCCAAAGCACCTCCTGTGGTTCCAAAGACAACTCCTCCTCCACCTCTGGAGTCCTTCCCTTTGCCCGAGCGCTTCTGCAAGGCCACCGAGGAAAGAGACATCATGTGGCCTCAGACCCCGCGGGGTATGCTGGTGGAGCGACCTTGCCCCAAAGGAACACGAGGTAAACAGTGCTCACCTTCACCTTAGAGAACCGAGCGGGCTGATTAGAATGTGACAGTGCTTTTTACAGAAAACAGTTCTGGGGTTTATCACACCCATCTGACACTTGTGCATCCAAGGACTTTTGCTTCTTTATTTATCTAAAGAGCAGTTTAAGAGTGCACTCGGGGAGTCGGTGAAGTCACGGCATTAATGGCCTTCAGCTGTGTTAGTTCAGGTTGAAAAAAAAACAAAAAAAACAAACAGGATGAAGCAAACTTTAATAGCTGCGTTGCAGAGCGGCGGGCTCAGCTGCCTTTCCTGCAGCATGTGTGTGGGAACGTGCAGCCCTGATTTGATCGTGCACAGAACCCTGTTAGCGTCCCAAACTCAGAGGGTTTAGTTAGGACCGCCAAAGGATGCAGCACAGACATATGTTGAGCTTTTTTCCTAAAAAAAAAAAAAAAAAAAAAAGGAAATATTGAGACGTATTCCAGGCTTGTATTGGTAAACAATGCATGCATTTCTTAATTTCTCTGTAAATGCCCTGTTTGCGTGCAGGTTATTTTTATTATATTCTCGCTCTTTAAAGAAAATTTGATCCGACTGGAAATTGAAAGGGACTATTTTGTTTTTTTGTTTTCCCTGCCAGGCACAGCTTCTTATTTATGTGTGCTCTCCAGTGGGACCTGGAACCCTAAGGGTCCTGATCTCAGCAACTGTACTTCCCACTGGGTCAACCAAGTCGCCCAAAAGGTTTGTCAGGCTGTTTTCCCTCTGAGCAGAGGAAGAAAAATAAATAAGGAGATGTTTGTTTCATCCATCCACAGATGTGCTTTGCTTCAGTGTTTTATAAAAGAACTATTACATTTTTTAAAAGGGCTTTAAAAAGAAGTGTAGAAGAGTGTCACATATTTCACCCCCGCCTCCCCCTCCACAGATCCGCAGTGGTGAAAATGCGGCTAACTTAGCTAACGAGTTAGCCAAGCACACCAAAGGCCCCATATTTGCTGGGGATGTCAGCTCTTCTGTGCGCCTGATGGAGCAGCTGGTGGACATTTTGGACGCTCAGCTGCAGGAGCTCAGACCCAGCGAGAAAGACTCTGCAGGGCGAAGCTTCAACAAGGTAGCGCAGCGCGCCGATCCTGTTTCTGTTATTCCATCACTCTTGTTTCTCTCATCTCGTTTGCCAGTGCAGGGGAGCTGTGACACACACCAAACCCAAACAGTTGTGCTGGCAGCTGCGTGTGTGTGTGTGTGTGTGTGTGTATGTATACATACAGTATTTGATGTATTAATATGGCAGTACTTGTGTGATGAGCCAGGGCACCGATGGAAAACACAACAGGGGGTCCTCCTTTTTAAGAAAAGATAGGAGATCGATCTGAGTACTGGTGTAGCCCGACCCTGGCTTACAGTTAAACATGGAAACGATCTTGGCAATTATTCCAGCTGCCTCTAATTAAAAATTCTTATCACCTTGTTCGTAAATCTCATGCAAATTTGACACGTTTTTTTTTTTTTTTTTCTCTGTTGAAGTCGTACTTAAGATTAATGTTCGTGTTTGAGCCCGTTAAATTAATGAGGTCTCGGGTCAATGACACAAAGAGCGCCGTCCGCGTCGCACCAAAAGCAAAGTCATGATTCCACAGAAAGCTCATGAACCTGTGCAAATGACGTGTTTCCATTTTTGATCTCTTCTCCTCTCTCCTCTGATAAAACAAAAAGCTTCAAAAGCGAGAAAGGACATGCAGGGCATACATGAAGGTACCGGAGCCATGCTTCTGCCTGTTTTGCTTGCTGCCACCCCCACCTACCCCCCTTCCCCAGCTCCTGTGCAACTGTGTATGACCCCGCCCCAGACAGCAGCATGTATCCTCTTCACTGTCACCTGCTCCCTCCTATCTGCTTCTTTATATTTTATTGCAGACCTTCTGAGTATTTGCCTTATACTCACGCATTCTGTGGATGTTTATATGTAGACGCAGGATTGTGCAACCCTGCACCGCCACTGAAACAAACATCCTGTTCTTTAACCTGCTGGTGAAACACTTGACCAAACTAATGTCTGAAATTATTACTGCACGATTCAGGCAAGACACAACATGGTTTTGTAAATGTTTAATATGAAAATTAGGGGCATATTAATTTGAGTAAACTACACAAGAATTCTAGAATAAAAATTTTAGCACTCATATTCTAGGATATAAAAATGTTATTTTTTTTCGTAGACACATCAGAGCCGGAGGCCCTCTCCATCTGGACTATCTATCATTTTTAATACTCCCTGAATATTAGATCATTAGAAAATACTGTCAACAGCCATCAAAACCCATTTTTCCCATAGTTTTAGTGATAAAAATCTCACGGACTTTAGGCTGTGAATTATGGATGAGGAAGGGCAGCTGTAAAGCATCTTTAGAATCGAGATAGATATGAAAGTATGATTGGTATTTCTAAGTGCTTCTAAGTGCAAAATCATATTGGAAAATTTGAAAAAGGCTAAGCTTGAAAAGGACTTTTTTTCCCCCAAGATTTTATACCTTTTCTTTTTAAAGCAATATATTAAAAAAAAAAAAAAAAAAAACCCAAAAACACTATTTACCAAGTAAATCATCTGAAACACATTAAATAAAGAAAAAAAATATTATCATTACCTTATACAAAAGAGATTTTTAGCATTGCGACTGTAGACAGTGGCTACAGCACTGTAGGGATACGTTAGAACCCCGAGATCTTGGAAATTTTCCCTAAATCTATAGACACATGCCGACAAAATGTTTTAGAAATAACCACCCTAATGTGTATTTAAGATGTTTTCCTTTCTCTAGTCTGTAAGAAAACATGTCATAGAAGCAACATTATGCCACACCTTACATTTTTTATCCTGCAAATAAAAGCCTGCAGTATTTTTACCTGCTGCATCTTGCCTTACGACCCGCCTCTGAATAGTGCAGTTCACTCTATTCAAATCTCTTATTTTTTTCCAAGGACCATCACCCGACCTTTAGCGGCTTGCGAAGCAAATTTGCGGCTCTCTTCTCACAAGGACACGGGTTTTAGGTCACACATACCATTTGTTTCATAAATTACAGGTGAAATATTCAGCTCTGTCTGGTTAATAGGGTTGCTTAGGTCAAACCATTTTTTAACCCCCTACTTTCCCTTCCTGAAAGCTGTCCAGTTTGGTCATCAAGTGTTTAGGTGGTGCATTACACCCATCAACCATTAGGGAGATACGTGTCCTCTACCTGCCACTAAAGTCACCCCCCTCCCCCCCGCCATTAGGACCTTTCCTTTGGGAGGGTATTAAAGTAGATCAAGCTAATTAGCCGGTCAACGGCTGTATGCTAAATGTTAAATGAAGGAGAGAAAAAGGGGAACAAAGAGACGTATGTAAAATATTGAACTGTTGTTATTAGATGGCGTCGTATTAACATGTGTAGAGTTAGAGGAGCTGGATTGATGTAAATGAGCATTTTATTTTAGTCGCAACAACACAAGAGCATTTAGAGAGGAGACCGGTGACTCAGCTTTATCTGATATCTGCCATACTTGATACAATATCGCTACATCTGCCCCACAGCCCTCTCGCTGGCCGTCGCCTGTATTGATTACCTGATTAGACCCATCGATTCGATTTTTCCTTTCACCGAATTTATCTGCTGTTCACTCTGACCTCTACTTCTGGCACAAAGTGAAAAGATGATTACCTGAGTTGCAGTACTTTCGCAGAATCTCTGGGTTTTTTTTGTTTGTTTTTTTTTCACATAATCCCTTCGTTTATTTGGTCGTCCTTCCCAAACTTTTTTGAAAGCTGAAGTTTTCCACCAAAAGTTTGAATTGAAGATGGCTTTTGGTGCTGTGCCTTTCATCAGACCATCTCCTAACATCCTGATAGGCTTGGTACAAGCATGACCCAAACTTGAAAAAGAAACCGAATACATTACTTCTCCTTCCTCCCACCATTGTTCCTTATTCTTGATCAACAAAACTACAAAAGAAATGTGATGTGTCCCTACGACGATAATTGAATGAACTTTAAGTTTCCTCATTCATCTACAGTAGCCCTAACAGACACTCGACTGTGGCATTTCGTTCTTTCTCTTCCACCGTTTGCATGTCACTGCTTGATGCTTCCAAACACATTTTTTTCCACCAGTGAGTGAGGTCACTCACTTGTTTACTGATGTGCTTCTAAGCTGCATTTGTCTCATGTGATCTGACACAGGCCATAGTGGACACAGTAGATAATCTCCTGCGACCGGAGGCCTTGAAATCCTGGCAGGACATGAACAGTACAGAGCAGACACACGCTGCCACAATGTTGCTGGACACTCTGGAAGAAGGGGCCTTCGTCCTTGCTGACAATCTTATGGAACCGGCGATCGTCAAAGTCCCCGCTGAAAATATAAGTAAGTTCGGAAAAGCAGACAAAAAACGAGCACCCGGGATGGTTTCCTGATTGGTGTAGTTAGCGTGGTTACTCGTGATACACTGAGAAAACAAGGCCACTATGCAAAAAATGACTGTTTTCCATAAGTGCTGAGACCCCAGGGGAACAGATAACAACTCGTATTAGGTTTAACGGTCGCTTCCTGACAAATGATAAATATCGGACAATTAAACAGACTGGATCCTCTGATTGTGCGCACTTAGTTTTATAAATGTGCATGTCGAAACCATGTAACTCTATATGTTAAAGCGAGCATTACCCTGCTGGGAAGTGGGTGTTTATTTTTCACATTTTTCTGCTGCCATATAAGGGAAGCCTTTCCTACTCCTGCTGTCTTGTTTTATTCATATTACTTAGCCTCGCTGAAGTGATCACTCCGTGATTGACGTTTTTATTGTAACTTGCTGTCACAAAGATTTACTGTTTCAGTCGCCGATACGTCCTGTCATCCATGTCAGCATTTCGGCTTGTGTGGAAATGTCAAACCCAAAGCTGCAGTATTCGTATGCGCTGCTGTTTTGTCTTTACACGCTCAAGTCTGCTTGTAACATAAAAATGACCAGCATATTTTTCTCCCATTCCTCTAATCTCTGAATAATTTACAGTTCTGGATGTGTACGTCCTCAGCACGGACGGCCAAGTTCAAGATTTTAAGTTCCCACAGTCCAACGAGGATGGCATCTCCATCCACCTGTCAGCCAACACAGTCAAGCTTAACAGTCGAAACGGTGAGTCTCATTTAGGGTGCTGAGAGCGGAAAATAGGAACTTTTTTTTAAGCAGGGCTGCTAACTAGTAAAGGCTAAGTGTATATTAAATGTCTTAGACCTGCTTTTAGTTTAACACACCAGAGAGGTTTTTTTTTCTTTTTTTTGTTCAACGTTTTTAGTCTGGGTTGAGAAAAGAGTAGAAGCGTTATTTTGTCATTCTTGCTGCAGCTTTAAATACAATAAATTAATGATTTTTTTTTTTTTTCCTGATTTGTACATTTTTCTTACATCTTGACTTCTGCAGGAGTCGCCAAGCTGGTTTTTGTGCTCTACAAGAACCTGAGCCAATTCCTTACTGCAGAGAATGCCACCATCAAGATGGCCAATGAAGCCTACGGTCGCAATGTGTCTGTGGCCGTCAACTCAGACATCATTGCCGCCTCCATCAACAAAGAGTCCAGCCGTGTGTTCATTAATGACCCGGTGATTTTTACCCTGAAGCACATTAATGTGAGTTTCCCTGCTGGAGTGAGCAGAAAAAAAGTCATATTAAAGCCACCAAGAGGGAGCATGCAGACTAGACAGAGACCTGCAATTTGAATTGTAAATGTACAGCGAGGTCAGCCTGCAGTTTATTTAAGTCATTGAACATCAAATTAAGGAAGTCTTTAGAACCTAAGTGAATTCTTAATGAAAACTAATTCTTTAATCAACATTGGGATACAAATGATACCCATTTTCTTTTATAGTTGGGGAAATTAACTCTTAGATTAGCCGTGAGATCTAGAATGAAATTATTCCAATTATCTTTTGTCTTTTAAAGTTGTCAGTCGACTTCCCAGAGGGCCGCACATGACTCCATTCTCTATGAGAGAAATTGCAACTCCAAAGACAGGCAGTCAAACAATTACGCCTCTCTGTTCTTAGGGCTGCATACAGCCCACTATGCTTTGGCAGGTCTGGCAAATATGTGCCAAATGAGATACAACATATGAATTGCCATGTAAGAGCCAAAAGGTGAAAAATCTGCATCCTTATCAGTGTGGAAAAATACTTTGTATGAGTCGGGGGTAAATGGCCTCTGTGTTCTACATGTACTTCAATTTCAGGCAGTCAATTATTTGGACACTTAACCACCATATCTCCTGTTATCGGCAGATGGAGCACTACTTCAACTCCAATTGCTCCTTCTGGAATTACTCTGAGAGGAGTATGATGGGCTACTGGTCCACCCAAGGCTGCAAACTCCTGGAATCTAACAAAACACACACAACCTGCTCCTGCAACCATCTCACCAACTTTGCTGTCCTGATGGCACAACGTGAAATCTCAGTATGTGGGGTTTCTTTTTCTCATTGTGTGTATGAAACTGGGTCACATGACCTGACACGTTATTCTTACTCCTCCTTAGGGGAACAACATCGGGCACGAGCTGCTTCTGACCATCATCACCCGGGTGGGGATCGTTGTGTCTCTCGTCTGCCTCACCATCAGCATCTTCACCTTTTGCTTCTTCCGGGGCCTGCAGAGTGACCGCAATACCATTCACAAGAATCTGTGCATCAACCTGTTCATTGCAGAATTAATATTTCTGATAGGCATCGATATGACCGAACCTACGGTAAGCCTAGAACATTCTGCCTGATCGGCTCAGTTTTGATCTGTTTCCCTCTCGCTTTGTCTGCCTTCTAAAAAACAGAATAAATGAGCCTTTCAGAGTGAAATGGATGACACGCTAAGCATTGTTTACTTCTAACCTTCCCTGCTTGTCCCCAACATGACATGAGTAGGACAGCACCATTAATATAGATTACTAAGAGGCCAAGTCTTTTGCTTGACAGGCTCTTTTTCCTCTTTCACTTAAATTCCTGGTTGCCATGGCAGAGCCCGCATCAGGACCATTTCTCCTCCCTACCTTTCCTCCCTGTCTCTGCAGGCGGGCACATACACCTGCAAACAGCTGGAAATAATAGCCTCAAATGCTGGGATGTATGATTAAATCCTACTCTAAGCTTAAAATTTGAATGCCATTTAAATTTTTACTTTGCTGATGGATGGGAGCCCATGTTGTGAATGAATATTCATTATCTTTTTTTTTTTCTTTTTTTGGCTGCACCAATGAAACATGCAAATGTGTAAGACGGCAGTTATGATTGTCTTCCTTTCAGTGGGGTTTCATTAAAAATTTGGCTTTTTTTAAAAAAAAAAGTACACCAGGAGATACTCTTGTCATTTTTTTGTCATCTTTTGAGTAGAAAATGATATTTTCTAGGTTTGCCTTTTCTTGACTGTTGTTTTTTACTCCTTTAGATTGGATGTGCCATCATTGCCGGGATCCTCCACTTTTCTTCCTGGCATCTTTTCTGGATGTGTTCGAGGGGTCCAGCTGTACCTTAT
>CAAE01013687.1:30978-48820 GCA_000180735.1 Tetraodon nigroviridis
ATGTGTCTGGAGGGGGTCCAGCTGTACCTTATGCTAGTGGAGGTCTTTGAGAGCGAATACTCGCGGAAGAAGTACTACTATGTCTCTGGTTACCTCTTCCCTGCCATTGTGGTTGCCGTCTCCACAGCTATCGACTACAAGAGCTATGGGACCAAGAAAGCGTGAGTAGTCTGACCCAATGTGTCTCCTTTTGCAAAGAACCACACACGTCTGAGCATTATAGACTCCACTCTGGATCCTGGTCGTTTTTTGTCAAACTTGAGAAGCTGTTATTTTTTCCCCCGTCATTTGAAAGAGGCCGACAGGCTCGACACTGCGGTTTGAGGGGGAGATGGGATGGGGGGGGCGGCTACAATAAAGCTGTTCTGCTTAAAAACCCTCCTGTGACCTCTTGTTTGTAAATGTTCTCCTAAAAGGAAAAGCAGCGTGTAAAAAAAAGCCTTTCACATAGATTAATGGCCACATCTCAACTGAAGCCCAGCTTGTAAAAGGGGTTCTCTGGGTCTTGCATTTGTTTTACAGAACTAATGTTCAAATAAAGTTTAACCTTTAAAATACGGTGTCATTAGCAAAGGCGTTTTAAGAGACCATTTCTTACCATTAGTATTTGTGCCCAGAGCAAATAGAAAATATTTTTTGTAACTTGCTCTCTTGTTGTAGTAAAGTGTGCTTCCTTTTTTCATCACAGGTGCTGGCTAAGTGTGGACAATCATTTCATATGGAGTTTTATAGGACCTGTCACCTTTATCATCATGGTAAGCTGTTTTATTTCCTTTTGAATGGTGAGAGTGACAGAGAGAGGAAGGGCCTGAGAGTCTGTGATGAAAGAGATGATGGAGAGAGATATGGGAAAGGATATGCTTGAACTGCAGGAAAAGTCTACCAGCTTTTTTTTTTTTTCCTCTATCAGCACAGTTGTGACAGGTTAATTTTGAACCAGAGAACATATTTCCCATCTTGCCGCTGTCCTCTCCTACCCTCGGCAGCCGGGTTTGAAGGGGTACTTTAACCTCTTTGCAACCCTGCTGAAATATCACAATATCATTATAGACTTTTAATGTTTTTTTTAGGTTTCTTTATAATA
The DNA here is from genome assembly GCA_000180735.1 of Tetraodon nigroviridis. Lineage (NCBI taxonomy): Eukaryota > Metazoa > Chordata > Actinopteri > Tetraodontiformes > Tetraodontidae > Tetraodon > Tetraodon nigroviridis. The sequence continues at coordinate 32,063 of CAAE01013687.1, forward strand.
AATCTACCAAAACATAGGTTTAAACTGGCCTGGAGGTGAGCATTATGCAGGGGCCTGCAGGGTAAAGGGCATATTGCATATCAGTATGACATATGTCCTATTGAAGTATGCAATTATTTACCGACCACAGCATTATTATCTTTAGCTCCATCAGTGAGACTCAGAGAAGTAAGACCTAAGGGTCTCTTACTTCCATAAGAAAAGACTTGCAGGTGACATTTCTTAGATATTTCCTCTAAGTCCACCTCAGTTTGTAGTGCTTTGCCTTTGTGCCCACCGAGGGATAAGGAAGTGCTCTCCACACCTTTCTGACAGGGAAGGCTGCTGGTATTTGTTCAGCACTGTGTTCATTAACCAGGATAATATATCTACCATCTTAGTGAACTCTGCTGAAAAGCAAACATGCACACTCATCAAAAAGTGGCATAAAAGAGTAGTAGGGGCACCGGTGGCAAAACACACTGAGTCCGTGCAGTCCTCTCACAGCCAACCAGCCTGAAAAAGTTTTCTGATAAATTTCAATAAAAAAAGGGCTATGGAAGTTGGACCTGCTTCAGCTTCTGCTACTCTTGCCTAAGATTATTTAACTTTTCAACATTTGCTTTAGCTTTATATATTTTTACATACATTTCTCCATTTTTAAAACAACAATTTCAACTTAATGTCTCGTTAAAGTTCAGGTTTTTTTGCAACATTTTGTCAGTTCTACAACTTTATTTCCCTAATATTTTAACATTTTTGAGAAATGTCTTCCCTTTGTATGACCTACCTCTTTAGTACTGAGTAATTGAACACCCCTGTTAGCTTATCCTCTGGGTAATTTTGGTAGAAACATGCTAATGGAACAAGGGGACATGTCCATCAGGGACTCAGCATTTGCTTTGCATGTGTAGACTAATAACAGAAGAAAAGATGACGCGCATGTCTCCGGGTCTCAGCAAATGCCCAGTCAGCCACCCTGGAATATGTTTCTCCCCTTCTAAATTAGGCCCTCATTGTTCTCCAATTCTCATTTCTTCTATTATAATTTGCCTGAAAAATACACTGGACGGTGGAAACGATATCCGAGATCCCGATGGTGGTGACCGGAGAAGCAGAATCGTGACCCTATGAGGAGCTAATGTATTGTAGCAGAGCAAATGTGTGACAGCAATGAGGTTTCACAGAGCTGCGCTCGGGCGTCGCGCGCCGCTCCTCACATTCCGAGCAACAATTGACTCAGGAAAGACAAAGTAGTGGGGAGAGAGGCATCCCAGGGGAATGCTCTGGAGCAAGGTTTGTCTACTCTATCCGTGACCCTGCCTTCTGAACAAATTGGCTGTGTCCTTGTCAGCAAGGGAAAGCAAGAGAGAAAGAACAAGAGGGAAAGGAAAGAGGGAAAACAGAGTTGCTGTTGCTCGTGTTGAGGCAACCACGCCTGTGCCAACAACCAGTGCTTTGGTTCTAGTGTGTTTGTGCTTTTTCATTCAATTTTTTTCACCCTTTCTCTTCTTTCTTTCATGTTTTGTTCAGTGTTGTTGAATTTTTTTTCCCTCTTTCCCTGTTAAAATGGGCTCTGAATATTGACTGAAAGTTGAGTGGAAGGCATTTAGGTCTTTGTTCTCAGGCAGAGGTTGCCCTGTCTCTGGGCACAGAGGGTATTAGCTCCATGGAACTGGAACATGGAAGTAAAAAGCGGTGGGGGCAGCCATTAGTATGCTTGAGATAACTTTGACACAAGGCCTCTTGGATCATGACACGTCGCAAGCAGTTCTTATCATCTGGACAGCTCCATCTGCACCTTTAATATTTTATCCCTAGCAGTTCATTCAGAGTTCAGTGTGTACACACACACTCATACACAGCCCATTTCACCAAAAAAAGCTTTCTCCTCAGTCCCAGTGTGTATGGCGAGGTGCTTCTGCATGGCTTGCAGTGATGATTCAGAGACTGAGAGACAGAGTGAAAGATAGAGGCAAAGCGGACTGTGTGTGTGTGTGTGTGTGGAGTGGGGGTTGCTGCCCAGGAATGGCTGCAAAAGCACGTCGGCGGGATGGGGGGTGGGGGCACGCACGCTGCAGGCTCCTAGGTTACTTTATCGTGTCCCAGTCCTCTGTCTCATTGACTCCATGTCAGCACTCAGTTCTTCCCTGCCGTCCCCACCACTCCCTCGCCACATCTGACTCAGGTGGGCAGCTGATGGGAATGGCCGTGAAACAAAACACTGTTTTTCAGTGCTGCCCAATACAATAGGTTGACAGACCAGCCCTTCCTCCGTCCCCCACCTCTCCCCGAGCTGATAGCATGTGGAAGAGTCGTGTATTGATCTGCGACAGGCGTCTGGTAGCAGGGAAATTTCTGTAGGGGGAGGACAAACACTTCAGTTACAGGTTGCTCGTTTAGTGGGTGTCACGCTGACAGTGCACATCCTTTTGTGTGCTTGTATCCCACTGTAGGTGCGATAACTCCGGAAACGCTCCCGTTTTTAGGGCTCACCTTGGAAACGCTGTCGCAATCACGCTTCCTATGCACCCACTCTTGGAGACGCCCATTTAATTTTTGATTCTGAAGTTATTTACACATGGCAGCACAAACACACTCTCCTACATGTACATGCCACATCATTGACTGGTTTTGCTGGGAATAAATGGTTGTGAACTAAATTATTCTGAGCAGCACCCCTGCACCTCCCATAGAGCCTTTGTGCCTTCAAATGGCAGTATTGATTTCTACGATACCTTCAGAAACACGGCGCATTGTATCCTTGTCTCAAGCTGATATGTGCCACCAGCTCCTGCAAGATTTAATACATTAAAACAAGCCAGCCGAGTGCCCCGTCTCCCTCTCCTCTTTCACTTTCCTTTTTCTTTTCATCCTTCCATGCTGAAAAGAAATCGAAGCGAATGTAGACTGTTCCCTCAGCCCTTCGGAGCTGCTTAAAGCTTATAATATTTCACTATGTCTACAAAATGATATGCAATTGTTTTGTACAACAAAAGGGTTTCTTATTTCTCTTGTCTCATTTTTTTCCTCTCTGACTCCGTCTTGTGTGGCCCGTCCTGTCCCTCTCCTCCTTTTTTCCCCTACAGTGATGGATTTTAATGCGTGTTCCATGGCCTTATTGATATAGAATGACACTAAATTTGGCGCCAGTCGGGCTGTCTGACCGACTGGAACGATAGATGTTTATTGGATTAGTCTGTGAACATGCAGGGAAGTGAAGGCTCCCCTCTTTTAATACTTATAGACAAATTAACAGTTTTCCTCCCTCTCTCCCTTTGGTGCGCTACAGCTTCAGTCGTGTATCTTCATGTATTAACACTGCCATTACTCTGTTTTGACAGCTCAATCTCATCTTCCTGGTCATCACAATGTACAAAATGGTGAAGCACTCCACCACCCTGAAACCAGACTCTAGTCGCCTGGAGAATATAAAGTAAGTAAAGGGTCACGTTCCAAACCCCTGCATTATCCTCCTCACCACCAGCACTGGTCCTATCCTTTCACGAACCCCACAGAGCAACCAACACATTTTTTTCTTTATTCTTTTTTTTTTTTTAATTTTTTTTTTTTTTTTTTTTTACTTCTAATGGGAAAATATGTCTTGCCTGACGTCCGAAACTAATTTTAGTCCTTCTTGGAACAATTTGCTATCAGCGAACCAGATTTTGGCTTGACTTTGCAGACTTTGTGAGTCATCGCTCCGTCCTCTCCTGCTTTGCTCCAGGCCACCGGCCGCAGAATTGCACTGGCGTGACACACATCACTTCGAGGCTGCGACTCAACCACGCCCTTTTAGCTGTGCCAGGGCACACGTAACAGCTACCATGTGTGTTTGCTGCTGGAACATGTCAGAGCTGCTTTTCCCCTCCCCTTTTGTTTTGTTTCATCTTAATAGAATCCCACAAAAGAAGAATTTCCTTCTCTACAAAAACCCACCACCAGTCAGCCGTTGCTCGCTAACTCCAGTTCAAGCTCAGTGTTCGGGGTTTTTATTCTTTTTTTAATCAGAGTGATATTTTTTGCTGCTATCCCATGTCCATGGCTACATGAAGCAGGTCCTTCACTGCACTCTGGTTTTTAGGGGACAGTCGAGCCGCTATTTTGAACCTCTGTTTGTTATTGCGTGCAACATTCCTGCACTGCGGTTTGACTGCAATCAGGATGAGTAGTCAGAAAAGAGGTTTATTTAGACTCCCTGATTTATTTCAGACTGCTCACTTATCTACAAAACCGCAGCAGAACACATGTCTTAAGAACGGTGACGGGCTTCTTTTTTTTTTTTTAACTAAACTGAGAGTTTGTTTAGGTTTGCAGAAACTTGCTGTTGACTTGTGACCTCGTCTGTTGACTTTTAGCAAGGTGACCGAGTTTGATACCTGCCTGCTGAACGTGGAGGCTAACTTAACGCATGCCCTCTGTTTTCTCCTTCCTGCTGTCATCCTACACTTCTCTCTCTCCCTCCCGCCTTGCAGTAATTATCGCGTTTGTGACGGCTACTATAACACAGATTTGCCTGGGTAAGCTCCCTCCATGCATCTCTGCCACCAACACAAGTCCTGCAAATGTGCTACGACCAAATTGTTTTTCTAATTAAATCATCAGCAGTCCAACATACAAGCCTCAGTCGCTGAATTCTTTTGTTTCTAAAATGAATGCCCCTAATGATTTCTCCTGGCTCAAAGTTGGAGATCTGCTTGCATGCCGACTAACTCGCACTCTTCTGTGCTCTGATCTAATCGTCTTTCTCTCTCCTTGCTTATCTTTCGTTTTCTAGCTATGAAGATAATAAACAGTTTATCAAGTAAGGATACGCTGCCTAGTAGTCTCCCCTCTTCAGCGTGTTGTTTTTTCTCTCCTTTCCTCCTCGTTTCATTCTCTCCGTTCCATGGTTGCACCACCCTTTACACATCCGCAGCTCCAGAGCCAGCCATCCCCTGTCTTTGTGACTGTTCTTTTCACACCGTGTCCATCACCTTGAGCTCCAGTTTTGTTGTTGTCCTTGTGTCTCTGAGCTGTGAAGTGTGGCTGCTGCTCGTCTGTGAAGGCACGGCGGGACCTTCACAGATGACTCAGTGGGGGATCCTTCCTGCATCCTTCCTGTGCTCTAATAACACGGTGTTAAATGTCTCCTTATATTGTTAAACATATTTCTCGTTATGACCCTCATTTACATTGTAGTAAAATACATTTGGACTGATCGTTTGGTTTGAGGTGTGAAAAAGGTACAGGTATTGTCAGAACTAAAGCACCGACCAGGGGACATTAAACTCCTCAGGATAACTTATTAAACCTCTTGGAGTTTCTTTACTGGGTTCGCTGATCATCTCCATGCAGACCTATGCCCTTAAAGGCGGAGGAGAATGGGGGGAAATAAGGGTGTAATAATAACATTTACCTCCTAGTTTTCCAGATTTGTGGTGATTGCAAATCAAAGTATTTGTCCTCACAGTTCGCTGATGCCAGACATGTCCTCATGAATGAGTGTGTTTGTGTTTGTGTTTATGGTCTTCAGGTCTTGTGGTCATGGGCGCCTTTCGCACTCCTGTGTCTGCTGGGTCTCACGTGGTCCTTCGGTCTCTTCTTTATAAACGAGGCTTCCATTGTGATGGCGTACCTCTTCACCATATTCAACACCTTTCAAGGAATGTTTATCTTCATCTTCCACTGCCTCCTCCAGAAAAAAGTATGTTTCCCCGCTTGGTTGTCCTGCAGAAAGTGGTTATTCTTTCAAGGTGAAGACTTGTTCGAAGATTTTAAAGTGGGCACCCATGCAAACACCCGGCCCTTTCTGCTCACGTAGGTCCGCAAAGAGTACAGCAAGTGTTTTCGCCACACGTACTGCTGTGGTGGGCTGCCGGCGGAGAGCTCGCACGGTTCTGTGAAGACCTCCACCACACGGACCAGCGCTCGCTACTCCTCTGGTACTCAGGTAGAGAAACCGCTTCACTTCTCAGGTGTCCAGACGGTCCTCGATTGTCCAGTCAGAAGGTCAAACGGCTTCTGCTACCGTGCGGAAACGTATTAAAGAATTGCACATTTGGCTAGCAGTAAAAAAAAAAACAAAAAAAAAAACACGGTTCTGCTCTACTGCATGAGCACTTTTTCTCTTCTTCTGCCCCTGTTAGCACATGCTTTTATGCCTCATCTCACTAACGTCACGTGCATGAGTGCTGTGCTCTTAAAAGTCAGAATTTTAAGGGGGAAAAATGGTAAAAAAGGGCTCAAACAATTTTTCAGCAGCACCCCGAAGACGTGCTGCCTCACAGCAGCACAGAACAAATTTGGTGTTGAGAACCAGTCTCATCTTTGCCTTGCTGTAGCATTGGTACGTGAGGAGTGATTGATATGTTGGTCGGCGTGTGGAAAAATACAAATGGAAGAAAAAGCGAAGTGGAAGGTAAGCGGGCTTATTTAAAGTCGTAATTACTTATTCCTTGTTGACCTGACAGAGTCGTATCAGGAGAATGTGGAATGACACCGTAAGAAAGCAATCTGAGTCCTCCTTTATCTCAGGTGACATCAACAGCACCTCCACCCTTAACCAAGGTCAGTTCACACCTCATTTCTCTCCGCATTCGCACCAGACTCACGTATTCTGAGCCTCGGCTACGAGTCTCACATTCAGTTCCCCAACTCCTACAGTGAAAGCATTCGGCTCGAAATGTTGAGACAGTATGAAGCCAGACAGAGAGAGAGCAATGAAAATAGGAAAAAAAGAGATCTGGGTCTTCAGTCTAGTCTTTCTGTCCTGCCAAGGAAGGATTACAAAAATCCTCCCTCAAATACTGCGCTATCATTCTGGCCAGTAATGCTCTCAAATCGGGGCAAGGCTCTGAGATTTTTTTTTTTTTTCCTACTTCCTATTTAAGTGCTTGGCCGCCCAAAGTTCAAACCCAAACTCAGGGGAAAACAGACAAATCTAAAGCCAGACAAAGGGTTTACTTTAGAAAAATCTTGACATGCAGAGGAAGGCCATGTGTTGCCAGGCATAGAAGGTGACTTACGGGGAAATTTATGAAGAGAGGGGGAAGGGACGGAGGCTGCCATTTATTATTTAGTTTGAGCACAGATATGATGAGTAGATGATGTTCAACTCTGGCTGACCCAGGCCGCGCGGCGTGTTGTTGGGCTTTCTGCTACATCTGAAACACCGTTTTGAGCGTGCGAGCAAAAGGGCGAGTTTACACTCAGGTAGTTCGACTTTGCTCGCTCCACTAACCTCCTGCGACTCCAGACACTACTACTCCTTTCTTCCTCCATCCTTTTGCTTTGTTTTTGTTTTGTTGTTGTTTTGTTTTTTTGTTTGTTTTTTTAGCCCTTAGCTAGCACTTCCCACAAGGCAAATTCCTGATTATTGATCACATAAGGACGCAGTGACCCTCCACCGCTGCCAAGCTGGTGCACTAAAGCAGGGCTCTATCTCCTAAAAGCTCTTACCTGTCATTAAAAACATCCTCAGAGGATTCCAAAAATGACAGATGGCATTTAACTCTGGTGAAAAATGGCAGTTCAAGCAATTCAGATGCTGCGAGCTTGGAAAAAAGAACATGAAAGTAAAACGGGGAAGGAAGCAGCGGCCAAATTTGGGTCTTAAAAAAGATTTTTGATTTTGAAACTTGGAAGGATGCTGCTCTTTGTCTGAGGGGAGATGTTATATTTGGGCCTGGCTCAAACAGCCAAACACTTTCTCAAATGTAGAGAGGAGCAGCCCAATAATATTTACACACAATAATAAATTTAGCATGACATTGTGGATGCCAGGTATTGCTGGATGGATACAAAAATTAGGAACTGGATCAAATGTTGAGGTCACTTGCTGAAAATGTTGTCCCTTCTTCCCAACTGATCTGCTCGTCTTCTGTCTTGCCACTCCAGGAATGACCGGGAACTATCTACTAACAAACCCTCTTCTCCGACCACAAGGCACTAACAACCCTTATAACACCTTACTGGCTGAGACGGTCGTGTGTAACACCCCAACGGCTCCAGTGTTTAACTCGCCAGGTGTGCTTCCTTCACACACTTGCATTTACTTCTTCTCTTCTTCTGTTCCCCAAAATATCACTACGGAAATCAAACACTGTGGGAGCCAAATCACAAAGTCTTAAAATGTGTTTAGTTATGATACAACATAAAAAATAACAAATTAAAAGGATTCTCGGTGATTTACATTATTAGCAGATGAGAAGAAAGTCTATAATAAGTGATTTTAAAGTCACAATATATCTATAGAGTTTTAATGTAATTATTTCCTAAAATGACATAGATTAAATAAGAATGACAGTCAATCCCAACTTTAGTGCACAGCTGGAGAGTGTGTGCGAGGGAAAGGCGGGTGTTATGGTTCTCCTACTATCACATTATTTTTATCTAAAGGTGACATTACTGATTAGGGCGGGAGAATGATGCTACATGCATGTTCTGTCTTGTGATAAGACAAGATGTAACATAAACGACGTGATTAATGGGCTCCTCGTGCAGACATTAATAACAAACCTGAGTCACTGCCATGTTTGCCTGAAGTTGTCTCTGTTTAGACATATTTGATAGACGATCTTGATAACCCAACCCCAGCGCTGAGTCTGCTGTTATTATATGTGTCTTCTTCTTCTCTTTTTCAAAACGAAGTGCTTTTTCATGTTTTTTGTGCTTTTTTTCCCCTCTGCTTTCCTCTAGTGACCTACAGAGAGACAAGTATGGGAGTAAAACTTAACTTTGCCTATCAAATGTAAATTTTATTCAGCATGCTTATTAAAAAAAAAAAAAAAAGCGGCACAATCACTGGTTTAATTTAGGCCATGAACAGACACTCAGTGAGCAAGTGGTTCACAAAACTACCCACCAAAACTCAATATCAATCTGGATGGAACAATTTCGTCATTTAAGTTAATCTGTCAGGATGTGACAGCTTTATGGCTCTTGCCCATTAATCTGCTTCCCTCTTCTCTTTAATTTGTGGTTTTAACTGACCATTTTTGCTTCATTTTCCCCCTCCTGCTGATAAGGGACAGCATTAAAGAGATTTTCCTTTTCTTTGACTTTTCTTGGTCCTTCTTTCTGTTGTGTTGCACAGCATCTGTATCCTGTCATATTCTTCTTTGCGGCTTCTCAGACAACACCAGTCTGGACCGAATTGCCTCCTTGCTGAGATAAACACCTGAATGCAGCAGCAGCAGTTTTTGTTCCAACTAATTTTTTAGCAGGCCCTAGACGTTCTCACACGTATAGCCTTTGTGACAAATTCTCTTAATCATCCTCAGTCTGATATATGCATTTTTTGGTTTGTAAATTCTTGCTGAGCACATTTTTTGTCTTTATCTCCATCTTTAATCATAACATACCTTTGATTTATCTTTTTGCTGCTGTTTTTCTGTGACCCCATTGCTTTGAAAAATTCCTAACATGGCTGCCTCTGACCTCGCCAAGGCTCTGTTTTTTTTCTTCTTTTTTTTTCCTGAGCCGTTCCGCCAGCGATGGCGGCCTCGCTGGGAACTGTAACTGTGACGGATGCCAAGCGCTGGGCTGCGGGCTAGCTCTGACCTTTGTCGGCTTTGGGTACACAGACTGCCCGCTAACAGATCGAATGTGTACCAACACAAAAAAATGGGATATTTATTTTTCCCTTTTTTTTCTAACAAAAGGTTGCTGTGGGCATATTCAAATCACAAACCACAAAGCTGTTTAATGCTTATTCGTCTTGTTTGCTGAACCCTTGCTCTTGCTAAGTTGCAGTTCAGACTCTTACGTTACGTTTGGTCGTTTTTTTGAGTGATTGTTCCTCATGTTACAATAAACCATTTTACTTTCTTTTGTACATCAGCTGCTCTTAGACCAGATAGCCTGAGCAGACAGACATGATGTGAGTTGTCTAAAGTGAGTCTTTTCACCTGCTGTGTGTGGTGAAGGTGGAGTGCTGCTTGTGGGCTCCCCCCATGTAGTGAGAATTAAAAAAAAAAAAAGGCTGCCCCGTTGCCATACCAGACTTTCTCCCTTTCTGTCTGTCATTTTCACATTTTTCTTTTCCCCCAAAACCTGTTAGTTGCTAGAAAACCCGTGTTGTAGCTTGCTCTTCTGTGGCTCCATCCTTTGCTCGGTATGTCGTGATGGTGATTACCACCTCTGATTGCTTTTTTTTAATGTTGTTTGGGATCTTTTCCTTTGCTTTGTCACTTTTGTGGTGACAATATTTCACAAACAAAGCAACTTTTGGAACAAAAAGTTAAACTGTGTCAAAGTGAAAGCATTTCTCAAGAGAAATACTGCCCAATCCTGCATGCGTATATGCTCTGTGTCAAAGATTGTGCCGAACTAACCGATTGACGGCATGGCTTACCTTGACTTGAGTCTTTTATGTGAAAATGCATCCTAAACAGCATTAATTTAGAGTATCTTTTTTAAAAACCGTTGCTGCTTTTTGCCTAATGTTGTCTCCCATCACATGTTCCTTTTCTTTTCAGGGCATTCACTGAACAGTGTGATGAGGGATACGAGTGCAATGGATACTCTGCCGCTAAATGGTAATTTTAATAATAGCTACTCACTTCGCAATGGGGACTTTGGCGACAGCGTGCAGGTAGTGGACTGTGGCCTCAGTCTGGATGACGCTGCCTTTGAGAAAATGATTATCTCCGAGTTAGTACACAATAACCTGCGTGCCTGTAACAAGAGCAGCCAACAACAGCAGCAGCAGCACCCCAGCTTACATCAACCCCCACACCATCACCCGCCCCCACAGTACCACCATCACCCGCACACAGAGCGGGCTCCGCCCAAAGTGACCATTTTAGGCGGCAGCAGCAGCGAGGACAACGGCATTGTCGCCAACACTTCATCACTGGTGCACGTTGGTGATGCGGTGGGCATCGAGCTGCACCATCAGCAAGAGCTGGAGGCACCTCTCATCCCCCAAAGGACTCACTCGCTTCTGTACCCACCCCAGAGGAAAGTGAGGACCAGTGGGGGAGTTGAAGCATTTGTAGAGGAACTGACATCCACCACCAACCCGGAGGACAGTTCGCAGTCCCCGAACAGAGACTCTTTGTACACTAGTATGCCTAATCTGAGAGACTCTCCCTCCCCCGAGAGCAACTCTGAAGTGGTGGAGGACCTGTCCCCCTCTAAGAGGAGTGAGAGTGAGGACATTTATTACAAGAGCATGCCTAACTTAGGTGGTGGCAACCAGCTCCAGGCTTATTACCAGATAGGCCGAGGGACTAGCGATGGTTACATTATTCCTATTTTAACAGAGGGCTGCATCCCTGAAGGCGATGTCCGGGAAGGACAGATGCAGTTAGTGACAAGCCTTTAAATGTATTTAAATCATCCTCCACCTTTTTGGAACCCATGAAACACAATTGAAAGGAATGGTCTTGAAACCCCACCAAAACTCACTATTTACGGATCCCCTGCGAGCTGCAAAGCCGCCTGTTTGTCACCCTTCCTAGGCCAACTGACTTGGCGTAGAAAGACCCAAGTTTCCCTAAGACTGTACATAAAATGCAGAGTGGAATTTCACTTTGAAGAGACAAGCCAACGATGTATTTAAATGTGCTGCTGCTGTTAAACAAGTACAGAGAATTTGAAGGTACAGAAAGAAGAAAAATGTTTAAATGGACAACAAAAAAAAAAGATGAAAAAACTTTTACCGAAGACATCAGATGGGCTCCTTCCCAGGCTGTACATACACCCCCCAACATCCTCGTTGAGGTTCTTTTATCGTAATTTAAAGAGAACCAGGACACAGACTCAGATTGTAAAATGTTCCTGATCGGACTTTGAGAAAAGGAATATAAGGTTCTGGTTGCCCACGCTCTCCATCACTATGATGTTTGGATTGTATGACCACTTGCAATCAAGCCCCTGGCCTTATATTTTCTCAACTGTACATTGAACTGTTGTCAAGACAAATTGCTGAAATATATATTTTGTTGTATTTCTAGTGTAAAATACAAAATCCTGGAAGGCCGTAAGTACTAAGAAACATTTTAATTGCAAAGTTTAACATTTGAGAGGCTACGGTGTAAAAGTTGCACATACAGTGACATGGTGTGTTTATGGTTCCAACACAAAACAATCATATAGTTTTAAAAGGAACCACAGATTCTGCTACTTTTCCCCCCACATGTAAACAGTGAGGGGGGTTTTTTGTTGTTTTTTGTTTTGTTTTTTTTAGTTCCGAAGGTACATTAAATATTTCACCCAACAAAATGTTAATTTTTGCCAAAGTACCTTTACTTTAGTAGACTAGGAATGCAAACAAACCACAACAAAAAAAGAAAGAACAAAAAGTGATTTATGCATTGCACAGTTTTTTTTTTCCCTGTGTAACTTGATAATCCACAATAATCCAGAAAAAATGTTTAACATGATCAGTTACTAGAAAGAAAAGCAACTATCTAAGCCGCTGAGATAAACAGTGATCATAAATGTCGTTCTTCCATCCATAGGTTTGGACATTTTATTTATTTTAATCTTTGCAACAAAAAGAAATAAAAAAGAAAAATAAAAAAAACAAAATTGATGGGAAACATGTGAATATTTTCCAGCACTGGTATACATGCTGTACTGTAGCTCATCTTTTCTATGTGTTACCAAGGGGCTCATCACTCAAGACTGATGTAAAGTTCAACACTTGTTTAACAAAATCAAATAAATGTGAGACTTTTGGTAAAATTGCCAGTTGGTTTTTAACGGTTTGTGTTTTTGCTACTTTTGGAGGGGACAGGTTGAATTATTTTGCTATGGAGAAAAGTACATCTTTGACTCAGGTTATAAAAGTAAGTCCCGAACACCTTGAATGGCAAAAAGGCAAAATTATTTTGGGGGGGAATTTATTTGCTTTCTTCTGCTTCTTTTTTTTTTTTTTTTTAAATTCTTCAATTGCTGCAGAATAGAGAGAACTCATTTCACCATATGTGTTAGAGAAGCCAAATCTTTCTATGTGATTCAAAAATGAGCAACTCAGGTAGGAAAATTGCATTGTAAATGTTCCTCTGTGTGGTTGTAACTCTAATAAAGGTTCCAAAAATGACACTGGTTCATAGCATTGTCCACTTAGTATATTATTGAATGGAAAATAATGGTCTCGGTGCCATTAAGAAAACTCTTTTCTGACAGAACTGTGCAAGCTAGCAGCTTTAACGATAGAGGAACAGTGTCCATGGACCTAACAAGGGGTGGAAGGTTTCATGGCTGCATTTGTGAAAATCCATATTTTACACCTAATATGTTCTGGTCTGACACATATTTGCTCTAATTAATGTCCCCATCCTGCTGAGGCCCCCCTTCGGTCCTTGCTTTTTGTGCCTCAGGTGATGCGGATTTATGAACCATTTTAAAGCACGAGTTGGGGCGAGTGACAGCTCTCAGCAGGGGGCCTGCGAATTATGCTGTGTACCATTTGGCATCAAAGGAAATGAGTCAGAGATTAACAGGAATCCACTTTCTGTGAGCATAATGCTGCGTGGGCAACACTTTTTATTTATTTATTTATTTTTTTGATGTTTTACACAATTTCATGACATTTTCCTGTAATTATAAAGAAGCTTCAAATTACAAAAGAGGAATAATGTTTTTTGTTCTTTTTTTGGGGGGGAGGGGGGGATTTTTGTGCAAACTGCTTTAAAGGTCAGCTAGGAACAAGTGCTAAGGGTAACTGTTAAAAATGGCAAAAACGAGAAGATGCATAAAAAAATTGCAAAGCACTATGCTCTCATCTGTGAATGTGAACCTGAATTTCCAAGTATTTTGATTGTATGTGAACACATTCTCTTTGGCAGTAACAGTTGATTGCTAGGTAAAATGTGTATGGTTCTCCAGACAAACCCAACCTTCCCCGTCTCTCTCCAAATGCGGTTTATTTATTCTAAAACGCAGACCTCTGACTTGAATAAAGTCGGCTGCTAAGCTGCTTTGTTTTCATTATTAAGGGAAGGAAAATATGATCTCCAATTGACTGTTTGTTTGGACAGCGAATGTGGACCGCACTGCCTCCGGCTTTGCGTGTGGCCTCCTCACAGCAAAAGAGCCTCACTGGCTCCACTTCTCGTGCTGAGGGAGAGACTTACCCTTATGTCAAACACTGATTCAGAAGTAGGCCATGAGCCGAGGGGCCTGGGGCTCGCACGCTCTCGCTGAGGCACAATTCAGAACCTAGATTGTCCCATCAGCAAAAAACCAGGCTGGAATCACAAAAAGTGGACATTTTAGAGGCATTAGACCAATGTGTGGCCAAACACAGATTCATAAATGCAGAGTCTGAGGCACATCTCAGAATCCGAGGAACCTTCGTCAAACGTGATGCAATGGCATGTAACAGATTTCTGTTATGATGAAGAGACTTCCTGTGTCCCAAATAAGACTGTAGTCTTTGGAGAAAACAAATGAGGAGAATTACAAAAAAAAAAAAACAAAAAACAAAACAATCCCAACATTTACTAGGTGGCAGGTGGGATTATCCCTGGACAGGCCATCAGTCCAAAGAAGTCAAACTATGCAAGTTCTGGGAGAACCTGAAGAGGTTGCTGATGACTGAAGCCTGTTTTGTGTTTTCCAAAGTTCACTTTGAAAAGTTCTTTTCCGACCTCTGTCTGAGGTTATCACCAGCAGCTCCTGGAGTTTTTCTCTCTGAACAGTAAACATCGCCAATTACTGATCATATCATCATGCATGAAAGAGAACATGCACTGGCCAAGGAAATCCTCTCAAGCCGCAAACACCAACTGGTAGGCCAAAAGAAACTTCTCGGAGTCTCAAAGTCAAAGGGAACCCCTTACCCTCTTGCTCTTTTCTTCCTCCAGATTCCTTTGTCCTGTCCCCAACTTCAAATGTACAGATTTGCCGCCCATGGGCGACTTAGATCCACTTCCGTCGAGGTGAAAAATCCAATTAACCTGCAGCTCCAGCTGCCTTCATTATAATTCCCTGCCATAATTATGAAATTACAAGATGCAGAATTTCAAATGAAAAAAGGATGAGAGAAAGATTGACTCAGGAAAGAGGATGAAATAGCATTGGCTGCCAGTGAGCTGAGTTACAATTTACCTCAAGGGGAAACATAATTCTTACAGTATAACTGGGACTGAAGGTGAGACCCACAAAAGCCTTATTCTCACAGTAACAAATGCAGAAACAAAAACAGCTTGTATATTAGTGGTAAAAAAAAAATTAATAGCTTGTAGCATTACAGCGGTGGAGTTAGCAGGCTGGGGTTTCTGCGTGAGGTGCGATGATAGAAGCCCATTATTTTTAAAGGTCAGAACCTACTTTAAAAAGTTTGCAGTTTGCAGCATTTGGTACTTGGACTTATTTGGATTTATTTCAGTGTGAACCATGATGGGGTTTTGTCTGACAAAGTCATTTTTGAGGGCAAAACTCAACCTGTGGGATCTTGCGCTGCCATTGAGGTTCAAGCTTGTATAAAAGTGAGTGGGGCCCAAAGCAGCATTATTTATTATTTAACCCTGAGATGCATGCAGCATAGAGAAGGCTGTTCTTTGTCCTTGCGATGGCTGATGTTAAATAACTCTTTAACTGACTAGTGGGTATTCATGGGCATCCCTCTAAAGAAGAGCAGGTAATAAGGCTTAAAATATTCATCAGACACCTTCATACCTCAGCAGCAGGCTTCAAAGTTCATGTGTTTGAGTCCTCGCAGGGAAGAACATTTGAAGGTCACTTTCTCAGATTTAAAAATATTACTTTTGAACATATTATGGATTGTTTGTCATCTTTTCTTTGACAGTAAAGGTTTGTGAAAGTTAATTGGGAGGTGGGGGGTTCAAGTAGAACAGGAGAGTGCATGATACACCACAACACTGGTTTTATTATTGATAAGTGGGGAGGAAGAGAGTCGTAACCTTGGGTAGAGATGCACACTGCTGGAGAATATTGATTCCGAGTTTCTTTGCTGGTGGCGAGTGTGAAGACGAGGTACGAATGTCTCTACTCAAGACCCTGGGAAGGGTTTCCAGGAGAACTTGGTCATGCTAATCCCACCCAAGTGGTCCCAAAGGCTCGCAGTGGCTGAGCAAACACATCTGGAGGAACATTCTTCTGTTTCTGATTTGTGTCTTACTGGTTGGATTTCGCTATGGCCAGCCTGTTTCTGTGTTAGTTGCTTAACCGAACAGTCACAGGCCGCAAAGACACATTAAAAACACAAATCTGGAAATTCTGCTGGTATTGATGTCATGGATTGAGCACGGGTGAAAACTAGCAGAGGGGAACGCAGCACACCGCAATTCGATGTGCACTGAACTGCGGGTCAGTTTCAATATAGCGTGAGTGAAGTGTTGTGAAATCTAATCTGATTTCATTTTATTAAAATGAAAATGCATTTTGGGAAATCAATTGCACCTTTTTTTATTTCTGTTTTTTTTATCAACAGCTGCCCTTAGCTGCTGAAGACGGCTGATTTCATTAATATGGCTGATTGAAGGTCTGCAGAGTTTTTATTTATTTTTAAATCATCAATTAAAAATACTGCTAGAAGCAGAACACAGGTTCAAATAAAGGTGGCTGAGGTTTGCAGCAGAAACAGCGGTCCTGCTGGAATCGCTGCGACATGTTTAGGGTCTTTTTCAAGTGAGACATGAACGAAGTTGATCTGCAGGCTGAGGAACTGATGTGCTGCAGCAGCATCATAATTACTGAATGCTTGTTTCACTAACTCAATATTTCCTTCAGTAATCTCATCCTTTGCTCCTCTTGTTATGGAAAAGGTCAGATTCTGACAGATTATGCCACTGTGAAACAGCTACAGGGACATTAGATTCT
>CAAE01013687.1:49434-59479 GCA_000180735.1 Tetraodon nigroviridis
TGAATAGTGCCTTTCTCGTGGCCGAGCCAAAGCCCTAGAAATAGTCTTTTAATTTCAATGTATTTCAATAACGTTGAGTGTAATGGATTATGTCGCCGCTGCAGCCTGATTGATTGGTTTCACTCTTTATGCTGGGCACAAGGCCGGTCGCCGCTAATGTCCTTGCTTGGGATGCGTTTAAATGACAGATTCTGGGCTAACTTGGCAGTTCGGCAGGTGAAGCTGACAGCCGCGGCGCAATAATTACAGTCGATGCTCAATGGCTTGTCTGTCAGGCAAAATACTGCAGTATTTTCTCCCCTGTATGTGCCTGGTTGCATTAAAGCAGAGCCGGGGGCATCCTAACAGATGTTGAATGGTTGTTTTGTCTTGAGTGCATCAGAGTTTTTTTTTTCTCTCTGTTTGTTTGGCTTGAAGGTGATATCAACTAGGAGCCACGTTATCCAGTAGCTCACTTTAATGGCGTTGCTTTCGGCGTTGGCCTGCCTGGTAGCTCTGTGGAATTAGATCATCAGTATTAGCTGTTGAGTGTTGTTTTCAAGTCTTCAGTTCTGGTGTTTCTATGCAGGACTAGTTTGTCCATCTTATTTTAAAGGGTTGTGTGTGTGTGTATTAGCAAAAAACCACTCAGCTACCCACACTGCCTTTTTTTTTTTTTTTCCGCATGACTTCCTGACAGCGCGTTAAAATCTACTATTTACGCTTTGTATTCACCAGGCTGGTTCCGCCGTCTGCAGGGTCTTTCTTTAAGCGACAGCGCTGCATCGGGAATGGCGAGTTGAACCAAGGCCACCGCCTGAGTGCCAACATGTGTCATTTGAATAAAAGTGTCAATTTATGTGTCTGCGCCTGTAATGCACCTCGCCCTGAGCTGCACTTCCTGCATTAATTTCCTGTTTGTCTGAGTTCAAAGTGTTCCTCACCCGGCGTCAGTCACGTCCTCAGCTCCCCCCCTTGACACCAGGGGAAGCTTGGCAAGGCTGCCGGAAATGTATTCGCTCAGCAGTACACTGGGTCACTCGGTCGATAGTGGCACGACGGCCGGGGTTGGCTGATGGTGCCCGCTGTCACTGCTGCAGTCTTTAAAGCTCCCTGGATTTATGGCTACTCCCTAAAGTCACACGGAGAAAGTAAAAGAAGGAGCGACAGATAAGGAAGGAGGTAAAAGGCAAAGTCTGACTCTGTGTCTCCTCTGGGATTTCTGCATAAAAAAAGGAACAAACTGGACTGCAGGACAGCACAAAGGTCCACTTGATAAAACGATTACTAGGGTTCTCCATACATATTTGCTCTGATGCATTAATCAAAAGTGGCTCGACTCCTTTGACAAAGAAGAGGCCTGATTATACAGCATTGAAATGCAGCTTGTGTTTGCCGTTTCTGGCATGAGCCGGGGTACAAGCGACTCGCCGACTGAAAGTGATATAACAACACCACCAATTGTGAAGCACAATAGGAAATCAGGGAGCAATCAGAGCGCTTTATTTACTTTAAACTCTGCACCTTTCACCAAAACATGATTTGATTAATGCCTTCATTTAGCATCTGCAACGAATCAAGAGATGGAAAACAAATGAAAGAGGGAAAATGAATCAGTATCAGAGCAGTATACGAGTGTTTGTGCACTTAAAATAAACTATTGGAATTGCCGCCATTCAGTAAATAACACTGCATTATTGATTTTAATAGATTAGTATGAGTTCTATTAGCATCTTGGCATCTTGCAAAATAACATTGAAGGATTCATGTTGTTTTTTTGTTTTTTTTTTAATATTGAAAGCTCATGACTTGTGAATGACAACACTGTGAGCTTTAGCCAAGGGATACTCTGGGTGTGTTCTCTTTTCTGTAATTACTCACAGCATCACACGAAAACTGTTGGGACCTTCAGCGAAAGCAAAATCCTTTTAAAATAAGAAAAAAATTTGCAAACTGTTTGTATAATGGACATCAATTCATTAGCCGACACATGCTAGTCACTGTTTCAAACAGGAACTGATAATAAAAAGGCATCATTTGAGCTCATTCTGTAATTAAACTCATGAATATATATTGGTTTGTTTGTTTGTTTGTATTTTTTTTGGTAGTTTTTCACCTTTGCATCTAATCAACACCCCAACTGACTGTAAAAAGTGCTGACGATTACAGGTTTCATTTCTCTGTGCGTATTTTTTTTTTTTTTTTTTTAAATCCAATCTCTTAAGATAAAACTGACAGGCTGAGATGAGTGTCACTCTCACGCTTGCTGACGGTGATCATTTAAAACCCGCCACATGGGACCGCCGCACCAGAAGCCGTGGTGATAAGGACTAATTGGGGTCACACGCTCAGCGCTTAATTCCCCAGCTTTTACATTATCATGTACATGTTATGATGAGTCTGCTCCGAGTCATTCCGGAGACTCCATTACATCATTGTGGCTGACAGCAGTCAATTAATATTAGCACTGCCCCGTGCTTGCCACTTGTCCGTTGTGAAATTGTTTGCAAGTGGAAGTATTAGAACTAGGTTATTAATCTTGTCACTGAGCTTGCAGGTGACAGGGTGCTCCCACAACTCATTAGGACTCATTAAAATCAGGCAGAGCACATGAGGAGAAAAGTTACACGTCCCAACTAGAACGGAACGTACTATAAACCACTTTTCCCGTTAAGTGACCTTTAACCCCTATCTCTTCAATGTTCTTGTGGGTCTGTGAGAGCCAATTGTTCTCAATCAGCAGACATCTTTTCATGGTGGGTGATTGATGGCCCCATGAACATATGATGACCAACCTAGCGTTCAACGCCACTCACAGCAGCGCCGCTCCTCCTGTGTCGCTTGCCTGCATCTCGGTGCTCCTCTGGGTCCGTCTCTGTAGTCTCCGTTTAGAAACTTCCAGGGTCACTTTTGGCACCATTCAGTCTCCCTGAACCTCAAGGAGTAACTTGTGTTTTGATGTCAGATTATTTTGTGGAGATTTACTAAAATCAGCATGCTAACCAACTATATTTATCTTAATGTTTTTTGTAATACCAAATGTGCCTAAGGAGGTGATAGTGAGTCACTGTGGGCTTCAGTATCCCCAGCTGCTCTAATTTGTGTCTATCACAATCCACCGATGCACCGTGTAACTATAACTTGGGATAAAGTCACAAGTTGGTGGTGTGTATTTTAAATGCTTGTCAAAGACCCTGTGTGTGTGTGTGTGTGTGTGTGTGTGTGTGTGTGTGTAGGTGTGAGTGGGTGGGTGGGAGAGAAAGAGGGAGGAAGAAAGCTGTCGCAGAACACAAATGAGAGATGAGAGTAAAGGATCAGGTCACCGTGAACCCACGGAGGAAATTGGTGGAGGCTAATGTGGAAATGAAGTGTCAGTGTATTTCACCTTCATTAGTCAGAGTCACCACATGTTCTCACCTGGCCTGAGCATAGTTAACCATCCCGTCTACTGTCTGGAGTAATGACAAAGGGCGCTAAATGAAGACAAAACCCGGGCAACACCCTTTGCTAGCTGAGAACACGATTCCGATACGCTTACGCTCATTTATTATTCTTCTCGTTACTGTTGCCAACATTTCAAATCTGATAGCTGAGACTTAGAGTCACGCACATGTTGAAATAATCCATTATTTCATGCTGAAATATGGCTTGACTGGTTAACTGTGTGTGTCCTCACATAACACTCAGACCGTTTCCACATTTTAAAAATAAGGAGATGATTTTGACATCATGCGACTGACCGTGTTTCTAAAGTCTTCCTTTCCTCTCAGTGTGAACGTCCGTTGTTTTCAGAAGTGCTTTCTATCTCCACCAGCCTTAGGAATTCACCTTAGGTAAGCACAAAACTGCTTTTGCAAATTTAATTGCAAAATTGTACATCGTTTTTCTTTTTTTCTTTCTTTCTTTTGACCTACAATAAAAAAGACACTCCATTTGGACCTGATTGGAAATATTGACTATATTATCAACTAGCATGCCAACAATTATATTTATTAAACCAATTATATTTGCAGGAATATTCAAAAGCCTTTGCTGACTGATCAGCATCCAGATTCTATATTGTCTATGCATAAGCTATACATCACTTTCAGAAAACAGTCCCCTCTATTGAAATACAATAACTTAGACATGAGGACAAAATGAATGGAGCCAATAACTCAGGCAATTGACTGCAAAAGCTAGGAACAAGCAAATATCACAATAAAACGTGCATCAACTCAATAAGACGACATTGAGATACACGACAGCGCGTTTAATGATGAGCCCTTCATTTTGTTCATATATTTGTCCTTTTTTTATGGCAGTTTTATTGCTGCAGCTGTTGTTTTCTGTGCCGCTCGTGTTCAGGAGTGAGGCAGCTTCCTCCCCCGTCATTGGCAATGCCAACACCGCCGTGACTGATCATCCTTAGGAATCATTTGCAAAATATTTAGTCTCTAAAGTCCAGACTAATAGAAATCCTCTTGTTCTTCTCATTATCCTGTTTTGGGACGGAGTCTCTTTCAAAATGATATTTGTGAGGATGCAGGCCTCGTCCTTGAGCCACAGGCTGCCTTTGTTTGCATTACTGCATCGATAAATCACCTGACATTTTTATAGTTTGTGCCACGGACTACAGAGAATAGCTTTTTTTGGAGGAATGCGGTACCTCTGTGTACATAACCACACATGGCTTCATTCATCATTAGGCAGTAATTTAAGTAAACGAGGGCGGTGATAAATCTAAAACGTGTGAACAGAAAAGTTCAGCAGCAGTTGTGTAGCGCTCCTGTTAGCTCGAAGCTACTTTATCTGTGCAGATAAACACACCTGATAACCTTCTTTCTCCAGTTGGAGCTAATTTTTATCTTTTTCCTCTACTCCTTTTCTTTTGAGGAATTTCCTCGCTTCAACCATTCTGGTCTCCTCCAGGTGCACCCCGGATGAAACAACGCACGCACCTCGATGAAGCTCCGCGGGACCGGCGGCTATCTGACTCGCTCTTGGAAGATTGACAAGTGAGCATTATTCTTCACATGAAAATGGCAGGCGGTCCCTCATGTGATACAAAGGCGTGCAGAGGGCTGCTCTCTGTCTGCCTTTCTGTGTGTCTTTCTTCTCTTCTTCTACTCTCTTTTTTTAAACACCTCAGCTTCTCCAGCAGGCCTCTGAGCATTTAAATGATCTGAATCCTGCAACATGGCTGTCTGCCCTCACGCTGTCAAATTTGGACGGATATGTTTCAGCAAGCGAGAGAGGTGGACATTGATGATACACATTTATATACACATGCACACACACACACACACACACACACACACACACGGCTGCCCATGAGCCCCATGTCCTTCCTTCAGACAGACTCACGCACCCGCCAGTTGGGCCAGGCTGAAAAGTGGAAAAATGTGCTCCTCAGCGGAGAGCAGTCAGTCAGACAGCTGTCCAAAACCAGCAGCTATCTGTTCGGTCAGAGACCAGAGGGCAGAAGGCCAGATTGTTTTTATTTCACTTTTAAGTTTTAGCTGGGAATATTCTCGTAGACTGTAGGCCTCTGTTTTATTGTATTTACCCACAAAGATATTCAGTAATTGATGAGAACAGATGAACAACAAAAAAAGGTTGAATTCTTTCAACATTTTTGGTTGTTCATTACTTTTTTGCGGCAACAGAACAAGTCCCCGGGTTTTTTTTTTTTTTTTTACAAATTTATCTCACCATATTTATAATTAGATATCGCATTGTGGGCTTGTTGTCACTTTTAACTGTACCAAGCCATGGAAGTTGCTGAGTTTCTAGCACGCCAGACAAGGATGCTATAGATACCAACCTGGTGTCACTTCCAATAATTTCTGACAGGTTGCCACACGGCAGTTTCAAGGGCGCTTAGCTAACAGAGTTCTGATGCATGATAAGATGGATTTGGACTTTTCATATATTGCTTTGCTAGCCTATGCATGCATTCTATTCCTCCTAAATATTGCATTAGGCGATCTGATGGTTAGATGTTTAATCCCACTACTTTCTGCTGTGCACATCCACGGGCCTTTGAGCAGGATCCTTTAAACTGCAATGCAATGATTCCAGACCTCCGTTTAGGTTTTGCTAAGCACAGATGTCACTGTCAACACAGACTGATTAAAGCTGATAAAAATAAATAAGCCACAGGCAGCCATTGTTACTGACAGCATCGTGGTGCGCCTCTAGTGAGCCAGAGCTTCCCCATTTCCGAGAAGAAGACGCAATTTAGCGAGCCCGGTAAGGTCTGTGAAGGCACCTGCCTGCAGGCTCAGAGGGAAGTTTTGGCTTCGTCTCACGCCTTTATTGCTAATCATTTGAATAAAATGTGTTTATGTTACTATGCTAAATAGCAGCATACTCGCAAAGCCATTTTAAAAATGGCGAGGGTGCATCTAGATCTGGAGCTCGTGGAAGATTAACGCAGATTAATAACCTGACTCTGAAAAATGAGTCAGCACGGACGTGTTGAGGCTGCAGAAGCAGGTCGGTGTTCAATATTTAATCACTTTACCCCAAGTGACACCACTGCACACCGGGCAGAGGAAGTAACCGAGTATTTCAGACTGACTTCAACGAGCGCTGGCTTGATAGATAAACTCTGGGAGGCGAGTTTGTGTCTCAGGGAGCCGGTTTCATTTGCAGAGCCTATAAGTCCTGTTTGTCTTCAGTCGGGGCAGGAAGACAGTGTTGTACGACCAAGCTGGAGATGTGCACATCTGCCTGCCTGCTCCTATATTCATCAGTCTGGACAGAACTGCTGGTTAATAACTAGAGATGGTGGGTGAATGCAGGACTGCTGGCAGCACTGATTGATCTTGAAATGTTATCAGTGGGGTGATTTATCTGGAGGCACCTACTTTTGTCTTTTTAAAAATTGATTATTACCTTAATGATATCTTCGACATCTTTCATATTCTTCTTGACTGAATTAAATTTTGACAAATACAACTTTAACCTGAGATGGTCTATTGCATTTTCCATCATTAATCTCTAAACTTGTATTTCTTCCATAATTATCGTAATAATTAACAGAATCTCTGGAGAAACGTGGCAGGTTTCTGCTTCTGCACTGAAAGCAAGAAGATTGCTGTTCTTCAAGGGTTAAAGCAGGTCTTTACCAGGACAACCCCCCCTAGAAAAAATGTTCATGAATAGCCCCAGAGCAATCTCTCCAAATCTAGACATTAAGCACTTTTGTGGTCAGCAGAACATTTGTCAGCCGAGTCTGAGCAATGTCAGAAGCCGCCTTTCTCTCTGCTCGCAAACAGACTGTGAAAAATTGACATATTGGTCACAAATAGTTTCATCTCCTGGGGAAATCCAATATCCCCGGGATATCTCTGAGAATCATCTGTTTCGCCATGAGCACAGGATTCTGAGGAGACCTCGGTGTCCCGAAGCAGGATGTGTAAGCATTATGATGGCTGTGATACACAGCATTGGCATTCGGGAAGCAGCGTGTTCTTTCGATTTTCACAGGGGTGAAATTGAGCAAATCAAATATACTGTATCGAGACAGTAATCTAAATCCTCAGAGCCTTTTTCAAACTATTTGGATATGAGATGCATCACCAACTTTCCGCAGAAGTGCCTCCACATGTCACGCTGTTGACTTTGACCTTCTTGAAAGCGTCTTAGGGGATAGATTAAGTTTCATTTTGCTGAGAAAGTTCAATTTTGCTGGATGAGATGCTTTAAAGTTGAAATATTAGCAGTTCGGTGTATGTTCTTGTCTTAAACATATAAAGGGTACTTTTTTTTTGCATGTGGCTAATGTAGCCAAATGTTTATGTTCCAGCTCTAGCGTAATGATTGTTGGCAGGGCTGAGGATAGAGAACAGCTGTAGATCCTTCCAAGTGCCCAGCCAGGAAGCAAAAGCGATTTGTGGGAAACATTTACTGACGGAGAAGCTCTCCCCTCTGACGGCTGCAGAAACATCATAGGTTTGCAATTCACAGATTGGCCACAGGTCAGCCGAGGGCTGACACGGCTAATTTCCTGATTCTCACAGAATTTGCACAGCACACAGATGAAGGGAAGTTTTGAAGCCATCCAGGGCCACACTGATGTAAGATGCAAAACATTTTTGGGAAATGTTACACACCCACAGACCGAACTTTGCACCATCACCAGGAGAAGCAGCCACAGGAGATGAAACTTCTAAATTTAGGGAAAAATAGGAAAGACCTCAATCCATAAAATTGGTCTTTATCGCCTTTTTTCCCCCTCAACTTTCTCCACAGCGTTCTTCCTTCTTTGAAGAACATCAAAGTCTTGCTGTTAATTAATATTGTGTATAGAAAAGTAGTTTACCTGCATTAAAAAAAAAAAAAAATAAAAATCCTAGTTTGCATAAAGGTGCAGGGAATTATGTTGGATGGCTATGCTTGGTGCAACAAAGGCGTGTTTTTATTTTTTTAATTATTTAATTTTTACAGACAAAAATAATCACACTCGGGATGTAACCCAAACGCTGCCTAACAACCACTAAAGGACAAATGTAGGACTCTTATTTACACAGATGTTTGGAAAAACAGATCAGAAAAAAACACTCGTTATTACAACAGCGTTCAGCGTTCGGTGTTCTGGCTGCACAGCTGCAACGTGTGAATAGAGTAATGTGCGTGTTAAGAGACAGAACATTGCACAGGCAGGCACATGATATTTTTTACACGCCATTAACACACAATGAGAATAGGTTTTACTGTCCAGAGATTTGTGTTCATCACCGTGACTCTGTTATCTTATAACCCGCACGCCCATGTACATGAGCCTGCATCTCACAGAGGCAACAGGACAGGAGATGTGCATATAAATATATATCTATCATCAATTTACAGCTGTGGATCTCCCCTGCTGGGCTTCCATGTACAGCCTGAACGCATTCGCAGCAGGGAAATATTTCACAGTCCATAAACGCAGAAGCAGAGAAACAAACATGCTCAGTACACACAATTTCCACCAGTCGCTAATAGAGTCTTAGCTGCACAGCTCTTTCCTTTCTCCTCCATATGTCTTGCTCCTTCTTTCCATATGGTATATGTCACAGTCCCATTTCTATGTCCTGGCGCCACTTATATTCAAGGCAAACACAGGGTGGTGTGTGTTGATGATTGTCAGCAGTGGCCATTTATCATCTGTCAAGCTTCTGTCCTCTGAGGAGGTAAATACACCCAGTGAATTATGGTTGTTTTAGTCTGCGAGCAGAATCCCACATGACAGGCAGCAGAAGGCCGTGACAAAATCATTTAGAAGGAAATAGTTTATCATGGTACTGGTAAACATTGTACATCATGCGCGAGGAGAGCGCTGGCTTTTAAGCTTTGAGGAGGGCCATCTTGGGCGGAAGGCGTTGTGGAGTTGAAGAGGTGTCACCAAAGATGTAATTCAATGTGATGAAAAGGGGGGAAAAAAAACAACATGATCATCACATTTTCTTATTTCTCTTTAGTTTAATATCTATACGTGTTAAAGGCGGTCTATCCATATCCAAAGTAAAGACAGAGTATGGTTTGGATTTTAAATAATATCACACTGAAAAGCTGTCTTTTACTCATCATTTGGTGTTGTGTTTGTGCAGCTTTGGGACAGCGTCAGCTCTGATGTGGCACGGGTTGATTTTATTTGGGATTTTTTTATTTGTTCCCATGAAAGGATGGACGAATTTAAATATATGATTGCTATATTCTATAACAGTCAGATACAGTCAGATATCAAATTGTTTCAGTCTGCCTTCGTGCTCTATAACTTAAAACACTATTTAGAGTTTTGTGAACCCGAGAACAACGACCCACTGTCTCAGACGTGTTAGCTACATTCTTGGCGCAGCGTGAGTCTGTGAGTGGTCGGGCCAGATGGAAGGCTTATTGAAAAACAGTGAAGTGTGGGGGCAGTAAAGCCATTTCCAAACATCTTTCAAGAGAGAGGAACAATCATTAACAGATCTGACCCCTCGTTTTTTTTCCCCTACTGTGTGAGAGATTTCTGGTTGCAGGAAAGCCTGGTGGGGGTGGAGGCTGTAAAAACTGGTCTAAAAAAAAAACGATCGAGCTGCAAACACTACCGAGG
>CAAE01013688.1:16407-33974 GCA_000180735.1 Tetraodon nigroviridis
TGCCGTGCCATCATGGCTGCCAACTCAAGTAACTCACCTGTTGTTGTCCCTCTGAAAGAATTACAGTTCAGACATAGAAATAATGTGTATAAATTGGTTATAAAAGAATTGGAACCCCTTCAGACCAAATTTAATATCAAACAGACGTCAACAAAAGCGGGGAAGACATACGGTGGTGGATTTAATAATGAGAGACAAGAGAAGACAAGCCTCAGTGTTTAACACACTCAACACACCATGTGTTACTGTATTAAATGGTGAGTTTTGTTATGTTGTGCTCTCCAAATGTTGAATGGTAAATAGTTGGACTGATTGCTTAGTAAATACTATAAATATGTTCTGGAAAGATTTGATCAACTACAACATGGATGGTAGCATAGATCAATTGAACATTATGACATTCGTGAATGTAGGAGGGCTGTGTTAACAGTGTTGTTGAAGGCCACAGTGAAAGCGTTTTATTGTTGTTCAACCAAATTTTTGTATTTTAGACATTTTACATGCTCAAGTGTTGCCATCTGGTGGTTAAAGAAGAAATCAAATTAAACAATGCAACGTAACACTAGGATGTCTATCAGATTATTAGTAGTAGTAGTAGTAGTAGTAGTAGTAGTAGTAGTATAACTACTGCATGGGTCATCTTGTTCATCGTTGCAACAGTTACTTCCCTCTGCGCTCAATATGTACTGTATGTAATAGTGCCGACAACTTCTGAAAATTGTAGCTTTTAATAGCAAACTTGTGCTCTAAAAACTGACTAAAAATGTTCCTCCAAGAATGTATTTGTCTTCAGTTTTCCTCTAACTCACACTTCTATCTCATCATGAGTAATCTGGTGCAACAATCAATAGAAGTTATTGAAATATAAGTTCATTTTAACTCATTTGATCACTGGAAAATGGGGACAAATTTGGACGTGGAGACAGACCTCTGTGGCAAGTCGTCTCTGACTGACAATGACATATATTGTGTATATTGTGGGTCATGTGTCATCAGATTCTGATAAGTAAGGCACAAATGTGAGTAGTGAAAGATGAGTAATGTTCTTGATGCAGTGCTCAAGGTCACTTCTTTATGGTTTTGACTACAATAATCTAAAATATTAATAGAATCTTAATATTGCAAAGCAACCCAGTTCAATTGATCTCAATAGTGCACATAAGCACACTATGTTCCACTAAATTAATGATTAGTTCATCGTGACAATCTGCCCCTTAGAGAGAAAACATCAATAATTTATCTTCATCATAGGCATGATGGACTTTTAGTGGGTGATTATATGCCTGCTTTATATGGCTTTTGTTTGTACTTGAGAGCTGTTTAATGGGCTGTGCTGCTCTTTAGAGCAGAATGGGAGGCTCTGGTAGAGGCCTCACTCAGGGGGTCTATGGTTTTGGCAGCAGAATGTGTTTACATTGTAATTAGGATTTAATTGTCCTAATTAGAATTCCCAAACCCCAATTGCTCAAAGTCTTGCAAACCTGATTGGCCGAATAACTTTACTCTGTGTTCAGTCATCAACCCAGACACTCTACATAATGCTTGCTTCAGAGGCATGGGGGAATGTTTATATAATGTTACAAAAGATTACGATGACTAGGGGACTGCTCCAGAGTGACAGAAGAGCATTAAGAAATGTCCTGAAAATCTGTTTCTAGCCTAAGGCTGGGTACATATTAGTGGAGGAAATTATGTGCTCTGTTTTATATCAAAAGAGGAAGCCTTTTTCATAATTTGCATCCCACAGGAAGCCTGTATTGATTTCTATTGAGCACATTTTTAGATCCAATTTCATACCGTCACATTGCATTTCACCTTCTCATTTTCCTTTCGCTTCCCTTTGTCTCTGCCAACAAGTGGCACATAAACACACCTGTCTCCCATGTTCTCAAGAGGCTGCTGGACAGAAGGCCCCATCAGCGGCGCATCTGAGCCCTGTAACCAGCATTGCCAAACCCAGCTTCCAGCAGGGCTCACTGGCTGACACTCCAAATGGTGTGTTGGGATATGGAACAGCCTGGCCAGTTGCTGGCTGATGCTTTAGTGAAGCATAGCGGATGTCAAATCACACTTTCTTCTCTCGTGGGGGGCTTCACACAACTGGACAGACCTGACACTTGGATTTTAATTGATCTGCTACCAATGCCATTTTTTCTTCATGTTTATTGTTCTTAAATGAATAACTGTTCTTCTTTTTTTTATTTTTGTGTGTAGTTACCATTTTGTAATGATGGATGGATGGAGCGAAGTAAGAAATGTTTAACTTGATCATCCATGGGTTGATCCACAGTGATAAACATGGACAAGACCCATCAAGACTTTCACTTTTGTTTTACTTGATGATAATTATCTCTAAATTCTGAAGTATGAAGAAAAATACATGTAGCAAAATGGTTTATTGCTCAGTTCAACTACCTAACAACTACTAACTCAAATTTCTCTAATATGTTTTGGGTGTTTTTTCCCTAAACTGGACCTGCTGCATTTCCTTCTACTACTCTGCCTTCTGGTGAAGATGATGATGGTCTTTTGGACAGTCTGGTCTGCGTGGCATCCTTTTTGATGGGTATATCTTCTTGGAAGCCCATTTGACATCAACTGAGCACCATTGAAGTTTGTTGGTTGATGTCACAGTGAGGATGGACATGTGGAAAACATACGTTTTCCATTCAAGAAGTTATCAATCATTTTATTTAGGACTACAATGATGATAATGAGGATTATAATTATTATTACTATTATTGTTGTTGTTGTTGTTGTTGTTGTTGTTTGTTGTTGTTGTTTGTGCCAGTGTAGCCATTCCAGCAAAGCAGACTGTTGTTGATGTTTGACTTCTAGTGAAGTGTGAGCATTTACAAGAACAGGCTAAAAATTAAAAAAAAAAAACATTTAATGAGGTAAATCCAGTGAAGAGATGAAAAGAATGCGCAGTTGATTAGATCTAGTTAGCAATTAAAAACACATAACCATAAACACAGCACCCAGACTTGGCTTTACACGGTTGTTTGATCTAAAATAAGACGGCACTGATGGATTCCGTTTGACAGGAGGATCACTTTGTAATTTTTAATGTTGCTTTTCATAGGAAGCTACCAGGAATGCGAGCTTGTGAAGGCATCCTTCACCTTCCACTGCAAGTACAATCACAAAAAAATAATTTGTGCGCACGGGCGTGCACACAGTCAGATTCTCCAACTCTGCAAGTGCTGTCATGAGCCCACTCTTCAGCCTTCTATCTTTTCCCCAGCTCTCCTGTGCTTCCTTTGTTCCCAGGCTGCACACCAACATGTCCAGGTCTTGCCTCCAGGGAGTTCAGCCTGGCAGGAGGTATGTTTTCAGAGCTTCGCTTTGCTTCCCCTTCCCTCTTCTTTTTTGTCTTTCCGGGCTTTTTCTGTCTGTACCGGTACTGGCTAATTACCGGCACATTCTCCTGCCAACAGTATACTGCCGCTGCTGTTGAGCATGTAGGCCTCCTCCTCCCCGCACACTCCCCCATCAGTGGTAAAGAGTGAAGAGGTGGAAGGCAGGGCTTGGGTACAGATGTGTATTAATGAAGCAGTGAAGGGCAGGAGGTGACTCAGAGAGGGAGAAAGAGGAGCAAGAAATGATTTGCATGCGGAGACAACAAGATTCACCACTTCTGCACTGCTTTCCTCCCCACCCACCCACCCCTCTCTCTCCTTCTCCATCCACTTCCTTTCATCCTACATTCTCTCACTTTTGCTTTCTCTCTCTCCCTCCCTTCCCTCTCACTCTAACCCTCTCTCTCCTTGCCTGTCTCCTTTGCTCTCCGGCTTGCTGCCACTACTGATTTGAATAATTCAGCACAAGCCGGTATTCTCCAGGGCCCCATTGTCTGTGCACGGCTGGAGAATAGGAATGAGAGAGATACGGAAAGAAGAGAGGGGAATGTGGAGCAGTGAGCGCATGAGAGTGTGGGGGAGGTGGGAGGTCCATCCTGGCTGCTTTCACCTCGCCATGGCGTAAATCAGCACTAATGAGGTAGTAGAGGAATACCTAGGCCTCCTAACACTGGAACAAAGCCATTATCATGCAAGCACACAATACACACAGGTAAACTCACGTTTAGCAGTCGGAATGCGCGGGTGTAGCCTTCACTAGCTCTGTTGTGCTTCAGTTATTGACTTGTTGCTCGCCCTCGTGGCACCTGGTGCACGTTCAATGCCGTCCAGCAGAAGGACTCATATTGGCCTTGCAAGGTAAGACGGCAACAGACACAAGAAAAACAATCAGCGGGACAGATCGATAACTCTGTCAAGGTCAAATGTTTCAAAGTTGTCGTCATGCAAAGTGGAGCGGAGCCTTGGCCAACTCTTCATGCCGGGTCTGCAAAGTGCATGGGCGGCACATTTGAAAGGTTTGATTTGAATTTTATTTGCCATTCATCTATCCTTTTATCTGTCTATCCGTCCATCCATCTGCCACTTATTCCTAATCAGGATCAGCCAGACGCTAGCAGAGAACACTGTGTTCCCTCCTTTTCTGTGTTGCATCAGAAGAGTGTAATGCAACATACCTGTAACCAGCCCATTAAGGTTAAATCAGCTGGCACTTGCAAACAAGGCTACACACGTAAATTCAAATAATCAATCCATGATGGAAGCAGAGTTTGTCCCAGAAACCCCAAATGTTTGCGGCTTTAGACGTACCAAGGTTCTTTTTTTCTTTGAACACTTCTGTCCCTATTCATTGGTTGCCCGTTTTGCATTTTACATCTGGTAACATGCAGCCCCGCTCGCACGTTTTCTGTTTAAGTATACAGGCAGAGAGAAAAATAAGCAAATATACACCCGTCCTCTCTCAGTGTTATTAACAATGATTAATCACTGTTTTCGTCACGTTTTGACTGTTCATAATAAATTGTGTCATCTCAACAGATATAGAACACAGTATGCGAGTAAAGGAAGTACCATTGTTGCATTTCATTTTTTTCACTTTTTTCAAGGAAACACCATCACCTCCATTTTGAATTCTGCGAGACTGGAGGTGGGCGCCAAATTGCTGACTTCACCAGATCTTTCACACAGCCTCCTTAGCTTTCTTTTTTTTTTCAGTAGCTGAACCTTACTAGCTTCACCTTCAGCCTTATACCTTCTGTCACCCTAACCCTGCCTCCCAGTCGACCACCCACCCAATGATAAGAGCCCAGGGACCTCCAGCCCATGGGAGTTTCCTCAGACAACAAGAAGAACACAAAGACTGGACTCTGATCAGCTGAATGTGCCAAAAGTCTGGAGAGTCCCTGTGGTTTCTTCACACACCGGTGGTGATTTGTTCCCATAAGGAAATGTGTCAGTAATAGCTCCACCTTCATGAATATGGACCGGCGTGGAAGCTTTGTACTGTCTACATGGTGACTTCAGTCAAGTACTTCTTTCTGAGGAGCTGACATACCAGACCGTCTGATGTGGGATTTTCAGTTTCTTTAAAAAAAAGGAGAGAAAAAAAATGAAACATATCTTGTGTAGACATCAAAAGAATGATGCAAATGTTGTGAAAGGGCTTTCTGTTGTGAGTCTTGTAACTTGCTGTCAGGCACGGGTAAAATGTGCTTTAAAATGTTTGGCAGAGCAGCTTCAGAGCTAAGTATTGCACATTATTTCTATAAGTGTGGCTTTAGTTCTATATTCGGCTTCTGCGGGTGAAGAACTCAATAAAAACAGTGAGTATTGGGAGGCATGATTACCAGTCTCGGAAAATGAGTCCCTGGGCACATCTTTCAGTGGTTATAATGTAATCTAGGGAATATTTAGTGGGTTGTTTGTCTGAAATAACAAGTTAACACCACGTTAGATAAGCTCAATTACCCAGGAAATAGCAAAACGCACTGGCTTTGCCTGATTATCTCTATCCTCTGTTTGCTTGTCGGATGTTAGTGTTGTCTTTTTAACTGTTAAAAAATAAGGGTGGCCGGATTTTAACTCGGATAATTAGCTATATGAATAATCCAATAATCCGCTGCTAGAATTTTTTCATCTATAAAATATTTGACTCGAGGTATCAGGCGGGAGAACGACTTTTCATTGTTTGTGCTGCCTACATCAATAAAGACAGTGAAAGCATTGACTAGAAAAGGGGGAATCCCCCCAGATAATCTGCAAAGAGGAGAAATGAAAGAAAATCAAAGAAATATTAGGAATGATAAGCACTGTGGCAAAAAGATGCTGTAAAATATTCAGACTGCTTTCTTAGAAGTGGTCAATTTAAAAGTCACTGTATTAAATATCGCTTTTGGATAATAAAGTTTTATGGCAGAAATTTTTGACCTTGTACCCATATAAAGCGTTTTTATACAATAAATAATGTAGTACAGTAAATCAATATGACGGCTGTCTGTCCGCAATAATAATCTGAGATGAGGGAAAACGACCAGGACAGCTGAAATATTCTGTACCTTCATGATCGGCCATCATTCATTCTTGATATGGGTGCAGGAGGCTGAACATCCCAGCATCACTTAATTGTGTACACCCAAAGTCCAGTTCAGCACTGGGCAGCATCCTGACAACCCTTCACTCTTACTGGCAACTACAACTTCTTCTCCTCCTCCCTTTTTCTCATTTCTGTTTGTCAGTGTCAACTTTACAAATGTCTGTCCGAATTTCTATAGCGTTAGCAGGTGGGGCTGAAACTCATCTTGAATTTATTTAGGCGGAATATTCAAAAACTTCAATAGGCCAGAGTATTTAAGTAAGAAAAGTAAGAAAGAAAAAAGAAACAAAGAAAGATGACGGGTGGAAGATGAGATGAGAGAAGAAGAGAGATGTCATCTGTTACGCAGCTGGGAATCTTTCTTGGGAGTATTCGCATTGGAAAAATTAGCTGAAAAGTCAGAAGGGGAAGAAAAAGAAGAAGGAACAAAAACACCGCTGAAATCAAAATGGCTGAGCTTGACTAAAATGGCAGGAAAAAATGAACTCCTTCCAATTTGCACATTCACATTTGTTGAACTGTTGTATATCCATTTCAAACGGGCCTCTGACATTTTTCGCTCTGGAAGCCTCCATGTGAGTGAAGCCGAGAAGTCGCCTCGCAGCTCGCTTTTTGTAGCGAATCCTCCCTTTTTTTTGCCAGGAAAGGAGGCAGTTTGCTCCCTGAGGAGAGTCTCACCTCGTCAGTATATTCTCAGCTCACGTACCATCTAGCTGCTCAAACATAAAAAAGTAAAGTAGCCATAACATACAACCATAACAAACTATTTTTGTGAGGACATTCATAGATGTAATATAGTACCCAGCCCCTAGCCCTAATGCTAGCCATAATGGCCAAGCCTTTGACGTTGATGCTAATGCTAATGCTAACCTAAACCCAATTCCAACCCCAAATTTCAAAACCAGTTGAACCCACAGTCCTCTGTTAGTTGTGAAGACTAACCAAAATGGCCCCACATGGATAGGTAAATGAGTATTTTCTTAATTAGTATGTAGCAAGTACAAGAACACACACACCATTAGCAGTGGTGATGTTGCGTCATTCCAATAGGCCCTGACAGTAATCGGGGCCAACTGAAGTGTCAACAGAAACAAACCCTGTGCTTAGTTTGGGCCAGATTGAGCTGATAGCTCATTGCCAGTGACATAATTTAGATGAATGGTTGGTGCAATCCATCAGAAGAGCGTCGCCGGTGTGAGCGTGGGGGAGAGGAGGGGCAGCCGGCCCTCTGCCTGTCTGGGCTGCCAGGATGGATCCCATTACCCTACACCTGTTAACAACACCAATCCTCTTGTATAAACAGGAAAGTGATACTTTTATCGAAGGCAAAGGGGTGGCGTGAGAGAATGCGGAGAATGCGAGAAGAATGAGGAGAGGTAGAAATGAAGCGGAGGAATAAAGAAATGTTTTCTTGTGTGGGTATAGAGAGACTAGCGCCCTGAGACATGATGGATGAACTCTGAGTCTACAGAGACAAGTCATGGACAGATGGCTTAGACGCCGACCAATCACAGCGAAGCATCGGCTGTCTCCACACCGGGCTAAGGGGGACATCTAGCGGCAAGGAGGCGAACTACATCAAGCCCAAACCACCGGGAGGGAAATCGAGAAATAACATTAAATATCCAGCAGAGAACAAATTAACACGTATTTGTAATTATATATCGTTTGTATGAGTACTTTTTTATTTGTAATGAGGAACTATGCAATTCATTTATTACAAACAGAACATGAACATCATGGGTTCGGATCTGCATTATTTCACCTCAGCCTACTGGTGATGGGTGATGTTGAGGAATTTATGCCTTTACAGATGTGGCTGACAGGTTAAATGAAGTGATACTGTAAGAAAAAGGACAATTAAAAGATTTATTTAAGAATTTACTGCATAAAAATGCACCTAAACAAAGAAAATAAAGCATACCTTTTGGATTGAAGTCATGTTTAAGTAGTCGTGTAGTATAGTAGTTTTCAGAATGATCAAACTGCAGTGTTTTATTATTTACTGAGCATTATCACATTGCATTTATCACATTTATCACAAGCAATTTGGAGAATTTAGCTGCATTTACATAACTAGAGATGTTTGCATGCTGGGAGTGTGTCCGGCTATTTCAGTTTCTGTGGATTTATTGGCTCCTATCTAAGATTTAGCTGGTTGTAAATTTATTCTTGGCTTCTGAAAAGGGTACAGGGTTTATTTAACAGTCTTTGGATGAGCAACCTGTGAGCGGTTATTTGCAGCAGTGTGTTCACACATGCAGTTGGAGCCAAATATAGGAGCGTTGTACACTGGAATCAAGCTCCACACGAAAGAGAAGGGCATGTGGCACAGACATTGAGTTTTTTTTTTTTTTTTAAAACCCGCAGAGAGGCGTTAAAACACATTCAGCAAGTCAGGGACTTGCTGGTTAATAGGGAAGCAGTTTATATATATATATATATATACATATATATATATATATATATATATATATATATATATATATATATATATAGACAAGCAATACTTGCTTGATCCCCCAGAGCAAGTTCATGAACGCTTGGCCTCACGCTTACGGTGTCAAGGTCAGCTCGTCAGAGTTACTGTCGGTCTGTCAAACGTTGTGCTGCTGATCCACTTTTC
Organism: Tetraodon nigroviridis; assembly: GCA_000180735.1. Taxonomy (NCBI): domain Eukaryota; kingdom Metazoa; phylum Chordata; class Actinopteri; order Tetraodontiformes; family Tetraodontidae; genus Tetraodon; species Tetraodon nigroviridis. Next base: position 25,487 of record CAAE01013688.1, read on the forward strand.
TTTTTCCATTACCCTTTTTCGTCTGTTTGTGGTGGTTTAGCTCAGCGGAGCCGCCATCTGCCAGTGTGTCATCGCTGTGAAGGTTCTGTTGGTGGGATGGTCCAAAACAGCCTCCATGCCCCCTCCTTCAAACCCACCACCTGTGGAGCTTCACCCACTTCCTCTCATATTGTCAGAAAACAGGAAAATCTTCGTCAGCACCCGAGATAAACATCATTGAATTTCACACACTTGTGTCAAATAACAGTGGAGCAGGCGACAAAATCAATAACCTGCTATCAACTATGCCCCAGACTGCGTGTGTCTTATCATGCCTGTAGGTATATCAGTTACGCTGTTGCTATCATTTCAAACAATTTTCAGCATAAACACAGTTGGTCATGTAGAAGGTTGCGAGCTGGTGATCTGGTGACGGAGCTAACGTTGTCTGACAGCTGACACATGCGCAGACCCACAGCGTCAACATAAAGCAGCTCTTTCTTTCGACACCCGGCACATATTCGTTTGTGGATCCAGAACTTGTACTTGCCTTTTTCTAATTAATACATTCTTTTGGAAGCTACAAGTGTTTAGCACCATCAACCGGTGGAAAAGCTGGTTTTGAAGGATTTTATTTTCTTCTTTTTTTTAAAAAAAGGTTTGGCTGAGCTGACTGTTTCATTCCTTTCTTATCTCCTCCCCTGTCTTCTCCCCTCCCCCACTTCTCCTTTCACTCCCATCCTGCGTCCTTAACGAGTCACGTACATCTAGCAATTATTATGAAATTAAAGCTATTTCCATGGGCGATGTTTGCCCCGGTAATAACCACGTCGACATGGGCTCCATTCATTTAGCATTTTAGTTCAGCTCAATTCCTGTCATATTAGCAAGAGGAGCGAAATCAGAGTGTCACTCAGATATTCTGCTTAATGGTTTAGCGATGGCTTGGCCTCTTTTTTCACTTCCCTTCTTTCCCCGATCCTCTAACCCTATCTCCCTGCCAATTATGCTGTTTAATCTATATGTAGATAATGGTGTCCAGGACCTCCCTGTTGAAATGTCAGGTGTGAAGAGGTTATTAGCTAACTTTTAATTACTGTCCATCATTCACCAGGCAGCCGACTGCCCACTTATCTAGCCTGGATGTTGGCTGCAGGTGGTGAAAAGAAGAACTAGCTTTCTGACTTATTATCACCATTTCCACACTATTAACAGAACTCGGTGTTTGGGAGAAAGAAGCAAAAAATAGATCTTTTGTCAAACCTCTTCAGTGGGAGCAGATCATGTGTCAAATAGTTTAACGGAGGATGTTTTTAAAGTTTGTAGAAGGTAACTGAGGAGTAGGGAAAAAGGGGCATAACTCGATGGAAAACTCAGAAGAATGTGCTGAAGTGCAAACTTCTCTCAGTTTCCAAAATCCTGCAACCGCAGTGTGTTCTGTGGTTCTGACACCACTGAGTCGCGTCGACCCGTCGAGGTTTTGCTCATCTGAAGGCCTCAGGTTGTTCTGTTACCGGATATTTTCCCTACATCCAAGTTTTTCAGAGGCTGTGAACCAGTTTTCAAAACTCTGACAGCGCTTGTGTTAAACCCCATATTAAATATTTGAAGTTTTGCGGTCCCTGGACCAAATTCTCCCTAAATCCCCAGGGTCAAAAGTAGTGACTATTGTCTTCAGAACTGCGACAAAAACAAATGCCATATAAATCAAGTTGTCATCAAAGAACACCCGCACACACATTTCAACGGAGTCTGCAGCAACCTGACGTGCATGTTTTTGGCTGTTCCTTTTACTTTATTGAGAAGTTTATTGGTTTATTGAAAAGTTGCACAAATTCTAGTTTATTTACCAAAAAGTTATGTTTCAAACTGGAATTCATGTGATATACAAAACCTTAAGTAGAGTTTCAAGTTTGTGTAATTATAGTGCTCTGAGATTTGTGGGGTACAGCTGACCCGTGAGACCCTGACCTTGAAAGAGAATTAGCAAGACTGACATTGCAGCTCTCACTACACATCATAATCAGAAAAAAATGTTAAAACGGCACACAATTATCCACCATACATTATATGGTGCTACCATGCTACAATGCTACCTCCAAATTTTATATACTGCAGAGTATATAAAACCTCACTCCTAAATGATGCCTTAAAATGATGCCAACTGAAAGTAACTTGTCTTTTGATGTTGACATCTTGTAGTTTTAGGATGAAGAGTGAATTTGAGCTGCTGAGTTGTGGGGAAATTCTGCCCCCTAGTGTTAAACGATAGTAATACAACGAAAACACTGAATAGCCTTAAATAGATAGTACATGTTCAAATTGCATTTGTAATGGTAAATTAAATTGTTTTGTTGTCTTACTTCTTGAATAATTTAAGCAATACTCAGTTAACAGGATTCTGTGCCTGAAAACATATTTGACTTTTATCATTGGATTGAAAGGGCAACATTATAATGATCCCGCATCAGCACTCAGTACCAGCATTCTTCTGGGAAATAATTAGTGCCCTTGATATCCTATAAAGCTTTAATGGATGTCTATAGAAACACAACCATCAGGAATATATATTACATATGTAAGCTGTTTATTACAAATTTATGATGTGGACAAAACTGATTAATTAGTAACAAAATACAGATATATTTGAGTACATTAGGTTATATATGATGGACCACTGCAGCATTAAGATTTTCTCACCCACATGCGTGCACATTATTGTTGCCACACAATGTTAGTAACTTTTGTCGGTTACTGTTTATTAGTTTATTAGTAGGTTAGTTGGTTAGTTTGCAGAGAGCCATAAACAGCTGTGTTAGTTACTTGCTGAAACAGTCGGGGAGTTAGTTGCAATCAGAGCTAAATAAAAAAAAACATCTAAAAATCTTGTTGACAAGCGGCACTCGTACTAAAAAGCATGCTGTGATGTAAGAAAGCGATTGTTACAGATGGAATTACTGAGTTTCGGTTGTGACAGGGAAATAAAATTAATTGCAGGGAGGGTTAGTAAGAGCGGTGGGACTTGATGGATTTCACAGCCTCATGACTGTTAGTGTGAGCTGACACGTCACTCAGGTCCACAGGTTGACCACACATCTGAGGATGTGAATTCAGCCTGAAAAGAGTGCATTATGGGAGTGTATGATGCCTTTGTTGCAGTATGTGGCCAGGCCATTTTGGATCAGCAGCTTCTCTATTGTGGCTAATAAGGTACCCTTCCCGTCTCAAATGTTAAAAACCTTCAGAATTTGCTGCTCAATGTTATTTTATTATTTTTCTTTCTGAAGGATTGCAGGATCGTGAAAGAGGAGTGTGATGCATCAGGCTGCGAGGATAAAGCAGAGGTTAGTCAAACAGTTAGAGAAGAGGAACAGCCACCAACATTCCCAGAACAGGTTAGTCATCATCCCACTGTTAGCACATATTAGTACATTATTAGATATTAATGAGATACTGTTAGCTAAATCCAGACGCGGGTGAGAGCTATTTGCACATAATTGTTAGCATTTTGCTGTCATTTGCTCAAATGAAATGATAGGCCTGTAGACATGATGGCACTTTAATGTTGGCCAGCAGGCGTTGTTGGGACGTGCAGGCTCCATCACTCCATCCCCGACTGCTTTTTTTACCGAGGTACCAACAAATGCTAAGAATCATGTGTAAATATCCCTTTTTTTCCCATTTCTGGTGGAGCTGGTGGATAGGAGAAGTGCTTTGGACAGTGTAGATGTCTGCAGCTGTGAGGAAAACACTGAAAAGCAGGTATAGAAGCTTCAGGTTTGTTCGATCAGACACGTGCACACATACAGGGAAGGACACGGACACCCAGGTGAAAAGCACATGCCCACAAACATGCACGCACACACACATACACACCAGAGTTAAGCAATCAATAGCTCCTATCTAATTTGGTTTGCAAAACAGTCTGATAATTATAATGTCAAAACTTGTGAAACTTGCCGGTTTCACACATTAAACTAGATTTTTTCCTTCTTTTTTTCAGTTCTGTGTCTGACACTAGCGTTAGCGAGATGTCAACACAAATCACAGCAGCGTTAAAAACAGTGGGTATTGAATATTAAGTGACTGTGCGAGGGAGAAACGGCTGCACGTCAAACACGGTAACCAAGGTAACAGAGATGAGGCCACTCTGAAAATAAACAAGCAGGATTTCGGCGGCTGCAGCGTCAGTGTTCGACACCAGCCCAAAGAAAGAAAAACATGTCAGTGTGGGTGGGTTTTAGCATTTATCAAAACACACACACTTGAGGAAAGAACATGGAGGAAAAAGCCCTCTGTGGTCAAAATAGCAGCCATGAAAAGCCTCCCTGCTCGATGCAACCACGCTGTGAGGCAGCGGGGGTGTTTTCACACACACACACACCAATGCGGCAGAAGCCGTCTCTCTGCAGGTAAGCGTGGTTTGACTCCTCTTGAAGGTTCGGCAGTGATGGTGTTTATGTCTGCTGGAAGAAACAACATAGAGTAAAAAAAAAAAAGGAACAACTGTCACCTTCCCAGTGGTCTCTTTCATGTTTTATATTTTTAAACTGTACATTTTCTTTCTATTTCTTCCAGAAAAGTCTGCATCGTGTTGAAGAGTGGAACTCTGGTGAAGCTAATTGGATTTGTTCAGGTGTGTTTAGCTCCTAAACCTAGTGGAGGATAACATGCAGCACAAAATAATCTCATCTTTATGTTCTTCCTGCTCCGCATTTATCTGGCATCTCAGCCAGCTCGGAGGCTTAACGTGCACAAGAGCACAGGCTGAGCTATATGAGCCGGAGCGTGAAAGCGGCCTTGGGTTTTCCGTTCGTCTAAATATGTCCAAAATCTCGGGCGATTAAAGTGAAGCAAAAGTCACCGTGGCTGAGAGCAACTGACAGATCCCGAGCTGGTGTTCAGGAGGCCTTTGCAGCCCTGCGTCAGGTCCCGTGAAAACCCGCTTCTCCTGCAAGGAATGCAATAAACAACACCAAACAAACAAAAAAAAAAACAGCAGAAAAGTGGGGTGCAACCAGGCTGAAACCCACAAAAACTGTGTTTATTAAAAGCAAAAGTGGAAAAAAGATTAAATTGATAAGCTGGCCTGCTCTTGATTCCTTGGATCTGGATCTTCTCAGCATCCTGATGGGTGATGGGTCAGCAGCTCCACTCCACTCCGGTCACAGAAGACACAAAATAAAGGAAAACGGAGACATCCAGATCAGATTTTTCTTTTTTTTTTTTTAACCTTTTCTTTAAGGGTTTAACAAGAAAAAGTAATTCGAAAATCTTGCAGGGATGAGGCTGCTCCTGCGAAAAACGCCCCTTCAGCATCACATGGCATGTGTCCACCGCAAAGTGCCTTTTCTATACAAGGTTGGGTCTAAAATAAGGGTGCCAGCGTGCGGAGGGGGGATTTTCACACGCAGCTTGTCAGTTAATCTCAGGAGGCAGACCAAAATGCAACAATAAAAGAAGCGCTTGGATGGCTCCTCTCGCTTACCGGTGTTTCCTTGGATATCCATCAAACGGTGTGAAAGATCACACTTTCCTCCCTCTCTCTTCATCTTCCCCAAGCTGTGACTAACCGGCAAATCCTCGCAGTCTGTACGCAGTGGCTACGGCTGCAGAAAGAAAAAAAAAAAAAGGATGATGGTCGCCCTCTGGACTTACACGCTGTACGCGCAAACGTGATTTGTCGTGCAGATGGCTGCGGAACAGAGGCGCGGATGTTGGAGCAGCCCCGGTCCAGTCAGGAAGAAGAAACCCCCGCACAAAGACAAAAAGAACGGCGGTGCTTCCAAAGAACAGAACGAGACCCGGTTTGGAGAGAGCTCTCGTCCTCCAGCTGCTGCCACGGGCGTTTGTGGTCTTTTGTATGCGCGCCCTTCATCCACCATCTGTTTCCCGGGCAACCAAAAGCCCTGTTCTACAGCCACCTCCAGATACACGTACAGCCTACTTAAAGCACAGCGTTCAAAAATCAGTTTGAAATTAGTTCACTTGTTAAGGGAACATGATGCTTGCAGATATGAAACACTAATGTCTCTGCTGCATGATGATAAATCTAACCAATATTTCTGCTTCCACCGTGGCTGCCCACTGACAGTTGCTATTTACACCAGGCTGATACACACAAAATGTGACTATTTGTTTAAGTACTCTGTGTAAATGTTTAATATTTCAGTTTTTATGTTGCAGGGGCAGATTTGTGTTAGATGTTGAGCTAAACAACTAAATATGAACTTAGCATTGTAAAAAAAAAAACGGTTTAGTATAGACCTTTGTATTTACAATGTGGAGATAAGTGTAGATCATGATGATAAACATTATGACAATAGAAATGGACTTTTGATCAATTGAAAACTTTCTCAAAGCCCAGAAATTATTAGAATTTCTCATGATATCAGCGCTCAGGTTCAACCTCTGTTTGAGTGATGTCTCGCGAACAAGCATGCTTTTGGACGGAAGGACAGAAATGACTAAGAAAACTGAATTAATGACACAAAAACCAGCATTCTACCACTTTTCCCATAATTCTGTGCGGTTGGCGTCACATTAATTGGACACTCATTATACTTTGTTCTGAAACATAAATAATTGTGTTTTTAACATTGTAATGATGGACTTTGCAAGAAAAAATAAAAACAATGTTTTTGTTTGATAACTTCAGTTATAGATATAGATATGCCACTTCCAAGTGATGACTGATGATGAGCGTTGAAATCTAGGCATGTAAGTTGAATACTCCAACATGGGTGTTATAAAAACGCTCCCACGGTCCATCAGCTGCACTAATGGCTCCGCTGCAATCCAACACAACATTTATCTGTAAATCAGAGAGCTTAACAGTCAGTTTTATTATTAAGATAAACTTTTCTGGGATATATAGTGGGCGCAGACCTATTGTTGACGCTACTGCACTTAGTCGGTGGGCCGCACAACCCGGAAGTAAGACGGAAGTGGGTCTCTCGGTCAACACTGTGACGTCATAAGCAGCGCGAACCGGTTTCGCAAAGGTCCCGCTGCAGCCCCCATGCGTCGCTCCGCTCCCGCTGCTCTGTCGGGACTGTGTCCCGTCACGGAACATCTGTACCTCAGTAGCTTCCGAGCTGCCGAGGATTCCCGTCAGCTGATTCGGTGCAACATAACGTGCATCATCAACGTCAGTGAGAGCAAAAGCGGAACTCCGCAGCTTCCCGGTGTCGAGTATTTCCACATCCCGGTGCCCGACTCTCCGCTGGCTCCTCTCGGCGAGCACTTCGACGAGGTGGCGGATAAGATCCAGCTGAGAGCAGCGCACGGAGGCCGCACCTTAGTGCACTGTAACGCCGGGGTGAGCCGCTCCGCCGCCCTGTGCATGGCCTATCTGCTGAAGCACCGGGACGTGTCCCTGCTGGAGGCCCACGGGTGGGTGAAGCGTTGCCGACCCCTGGCGAGGCCGAACACGGGCTTCTGGGAGCAACTCATCCGGTACGAGACGGAGCTTCGGGGTCACAGTTCGGTCAGCATGGTTTCCTCTCCCATGGGGGACATCCCGGACATCTATGAGGAGGAGGCCAGAAACATGACGCCATTGTGAAGACATTCGCCTGGTTTCCTTCACACTCAGCACCTTCTTTCAAATAAAATGTTCCATGTTAACCAGTTCCCCTTTTATAAATACAATTTCATCCACTTGTGACATATGTTTTTGTTTTGGTGATTTTTTTTTTTTGAAACACCGGGTAATTTAGGGACATATACATAGGAAATTATAAAGGTTTTTCACGTTTTCTTGTTAGCATTTTTTAATCTGCACCTGTTTTTAATATCAATATTATTTGAATGATATAAAACCTTTTTTAAACAAATGTTTTTAGAAATTGTGACTGATGTGAAGTAACTGGTTCTTAGATAAACAGAGACAGATTTTCTTTTTTAATAAAGGCAAGCACAATTGCCTTTTTTTGTATCTCAGACGGTCATCGTGATCTGTGTGTGTGTGTGTGTTGGTTTCCTCGTGGATTTTTTCTGATCACAATCCAGTTGAACTTTTGCACCACAGTATTTCATTTTACCTTAAGAAGTGATCACAAGAACCAGCATTAGCAAACAATAAAGTACTTTGTGTAAGTCATCTGTGGTTCCAAAAAGCTTTATTATCAGATGAAGCCCCCTTGTCATTAGTGCATTTTACAGATTTTTACAGTTTATGGAAAGCAGGACCTGTTGTGTGGACGCGCTGTTTGGAAAAAAAGCAACTAAAGATCCCCATCTACCTTTATGTTCTTCAAATGTTGAATTTTTTTGCAAACTTAATAGGTTTGCGAAACAATTGTGTTAAAATAAATATATATAATCATTTGCGTATTTTTGCTATAAAACTCTACACTTTGAAGATTATTTTCCACAAAATAGTTTCCATATGCCGCTAATGCTACGGAGCTCAAGACAAAAGACACACCAAATTATAAACGCTTCCTTTACAGACTGGCATAAATCTTCAAATTGTCACACTTTTCTTTTATGATGGCATCATAAT
>CAAE01013689.1:8016-18921 GCA_000180735.1 Tetraodon nigroviridis
CGTCAGACACCGTGGGGTCATGACCTTGTGTTTGGATGCTGAAGAGTCCACAATTGTGAACTAAATCTTGCTTCTGGGATCTGTTCTCCTGTTTGACTCCACATCCGAACCGGGAAAATACTACAGTTCTCACGCCATCGGTCCTTGTACTCCTCGTGGCAACAGTCGCCCATGACCTCCGGGATGATGCCGAAGAACGCACGCTCCTCTTCGTGGCGGAGACACACTCTTGCTGCGGGTAGTGCAACTTTCCGGTGCGGTAAAAGTTGAGAATATGTCGGAAGATGTCTGGGTCCCGGTCAAAAAAGTAGTCGTGGGTGGCCTCGCGGTAGAAAACGCCCCGCTCGCTGCTGCCCAGCAGGGTGTCCGGGCACCGCTCCAGCGTGTCCCGCCACGTTTGGAACTTTGTGCCGCTCACGTTGAGAGCGATGAGCACGGCAGCCACGCGGCGACTCCCGAGGCCATTGTGGACCCAGAACCGGTGCAAAGAAAGAGTTTCCTCAGAGCGCACAAAGAGGAGCTGGGCAGAAAAAGCGGAATTGCAACTTTCCATTTGAAATGAAGCTAACTGTGCTATTGTGAGCCAACCACGAGGCTCCAGAGCCAGAGTTAACCTCTAAAAAGTTGTGGAGCACATTTCTGGCAGAAGGTCTGTGCCCACTTAACCAGGTCTTCATTAAGCTGAAGGTCAAACGTGGTTTTATTTTCCATCAGGATTGTGTGAAGCAGGATCAGGCTCACCTCCAGAATTATTGGATTTAGTTCCAGAACCCAAACCATTTACAGAACCAGATCCATTAGTAGAATTGTGGTTGTGGTTCTGGAGTAACAGAACATTCTTCTGGAGTTTCATTTACCTTTTTCTGTGTCAGAGCATCACCTCAGAATGCCCTTGTTCTTCTGATGTTCTTCACATGCGTTCATGTTTTCTGCTTTGCTGAACACCAAAGGGTCATAGACATGCTCTAAGAAGGTCCATACACAGACATGAATGTGATACCTTGGGGGTTCTGCAGCTATAGAAACACTCAGAAGATCAGGACAGCATTACCATTCATTTAAACAGGACAACAACAATGGAAACACATACACACATACACACACACACACACACACACACACACACACACACATACACACATACACACACATACACACACACACACACACACAGAGCTGGGATGACTTCTGCAGGGTGTTCCACCATGAAGCTGCCTTACGGGTAAAAACTAGTCCACCAGGTTCTCAGGGACTGGGGGGAGCTGCTGTGACGAGATGAGCCAACTCCTGGCTGAAAGCATCAGGTTCTAGGACAAATCACATGAAACTGGACACAACGTAACAGACAACGGAGCAACATTTTTAGCTATTTTGGGATAGCATGACCACAGTCATCCCAGCACCGACAGTACGCCAAACCACCCGCTGTGTTTCAGTCAGGATACTTTCAAGGACTGACGGGGCACCACCACCGTTCTTGTTACTTGTTTCCAGCAGAAAAAGACTTTTTTTCGAGCGGATCAAAGCAGATTCATTGATTCAGATCAAAGAACAACTACTGCCTCTTTGTGACAAGTTAGCAAAAGACTTTAATTGAATCAGCCAGAAGGTGAAAATATTAAACCCAGTCATCCAGTTCAGATACAAAACTGATAAGGGGGGACATCAAGCTAGTACTGGGACACCACTCTGTTATTGATCACACTTGTCTCCAAATAAAAAAACAATCACATATCTTTCTCTGTCAGAGGGAATAAGACAAAGTGAAAAAAGGTTCACTTCATCTTTTTCCTCATCATTTTGATGATCTTTTTTTTTCTGTCATTTTCAATCGATTTTCCAAAGTTTTCCTTTATGCTCATTATCAGAGGACTCACCCGGATCCTCGGAGACAGATTATTGCTGGAAAGGTAATGTGCTGGCAGAGCCTGGTGGAGCTCCGTTTGGAGCTCTTGTCACACTGGGATGTGAAAACCAGAAAAAAATGGACTTTTACGGGACGGTAACATGGAACGGACTGCCGGGAACATTATCGTCTCCCCACTTGACGATTAGGATGTAGCTGCCTTGCTCCTTCACCGTGTAGGTGACGTTGTACATCCTGTTGCCCATGTGTTTGACATACACCTCCTCACAGGGTCTTTCTGGTCCGTGAACACCGACCATCAGCATGTTGGTGCCTGTGGAGAGAAGTGTTTAGCTCAGAACAGAGAAGCCCATCTGAAGTTAGCGACATGAGGAGCTACTGCCTCACCTGCTTGGCTGCAGTCGACTGTAAATGAGTTTTTTTGACTAATAAAAGCTTTGGACAGGCCTGCACCTCTCAGAAGGACTTGACTGGCATCTGAGGAGAACTTGGGAAAGGAGGCAAAGGCAGCACCCTTTGCTGTAGACTTGCTAACAGTTTCCACAAGTACGGAGGAGGTTTCGCGTAGGCCGTGTCCACTGGAAAGGTGAGGTCCTGCAAAGAAATTCCTTAGCAGCTTCATTGTAATTTTAGATACAGATTTATATCTTTATCATCTAGAGGTGAAGCGTTGTAACTTAGACTATGAAAGTGGAAGCAGCACACTCTGGGATCAGCTTTGGGACAGAGGCTCACCGGTGACCTTGGCCTTGAAGGGGCTGCCTACAATGTGCTGCGGTCCTCCATACTTGATAGAGATGAGGTAGTTTCCAGGAGCTGTGGGTGTGTAGGACACCTTGTAACCTTCAGGACACTCCTGAAAGTCCATCTTCACTTTGGAAGGCCCATCAATGGTCACAGACAGAGCTCCTGAACCAGCATTACATGTGTTCACCATGAAGTCTGATGCCAGGCCTGATAGAGGACATGTTACTACAACATGATGCACAAACTTCCACTCAGGGTTTCCTGAGAGCAATTAGATCAAGTTGGATAATACCAGTGGTCCCTCTCTCCAATCCCGATCCAAAGGCAGACACCAAGCCCGGGTCTCCATTCTGCCCTAGTTCCCCAACTCGGATCTTGAAAGGACTTCCGGGGATGTGGCTGCCGTTGAAACGAACATCTATAGTATGAAGTCCGTTTTCTCGTGGGATGAATCTGATGGCATGTTGGTCTGCAGACACACAGAGAGTCAACATCAGACAGAGCACTGACCCCCGGAGAAGACGTGAACCAGCGGAACTCATTAGTGTGACAGGCAGAGAACACCAGCACAAATCAAAAAAGAGTCCAATTCAGCCGGATCAACAACAAAACTGCGAGTATAGACAAAAGCACCAAAAACCACAATCCTCTGAACTTTGCATCATTCAAGAGAAGGTTTAGCAGTGCTGGTCTTAATCCCAGTCTTACCAGCGTCCAGCTCAGTGATGGAACACTCCTCTGTGGCCCCTGATGGGCTCTGGGTCTTAGCATCAATCAGGCCTCTGGCTCCATTCAGCTGGACAGCAAAGGAGGCCTCGTGTCCAACTTTTAGACTCATCTCCTGAAGAACAGAGCAAGCTCATCACATCAATGCTGAACGTGCTTTGGAACGCAAATGAATACGCTAAAAATAGCATCCACTCAAGCTTCCTGAGCACCAAAGCTGAAACGTTCACTTCTCAAACCAGGAAATGCTTCTGTCCTCTGTCAGCCAGATCGCAGAGGGTTTCACTTCCAAGAAGCCTCAGCTGGCCCTGCTCCTGTATACCTGCAGGCTGGTGATGGTCAGGCGTCGCGCATCGTCCGACAGCGTGGATATCGGGACGGTGAACGGAGAGTCTGGGATGTGCTCGTCGTTAAATTTGATGGAAATCTCATAGTCACCTGGAGCAGGCAAACATGATGACCGGATGATCGGTGCAGGAATGGAGTGGCTGATAAAAGCTGATTCTCACCAGGCCCTTGAACCACATAGGAGACACCACAGGATCCATCCTTCCGATCTTCAAAGGTGATCTCAGCCTTGCTCGGCCCTTCAACAGCTATCGACAGACCTCCAGCGCCAGCCTCTCTGGTCCAGATACTGAACTCACCTGAACAAATTAAAAAAAAACAACACAAAAAAAACACTTTACAAACTCTTCTGCCAAAATGCATAGAAAGTAAAGATGCAGGACCCCACCTGGGACTCCGGCCACTCCTCGGTCCAGGCCAGTACCTCCAGCTCGGACCTTATGGGCTCCTCCTTCCCCGAGAGGCCCCACAGTGAACTGGAAAGGGCTCCCAGGGACGTGCTGGTCTCGATACCTAACATTCACGGTGTGAGCACCCATTTCCTGAGGTACAAAGCGAACGCTGAAGGTGCTGTCCTCTCCTTTTATGATCTCTGCGTCTTCCGTCTTCCCTCCGGGACTTGTCACTTGAGCCACCATCTCCTGCATCCCTGCCTCACCTGAGAGGATGACAGCGGTGCAGGTAGGAAAGTTGGCCTGCTGGATTTAAGCATTTAGTGTCGGCAGAATGCTGAGTTGGCAGCTAAAGAGGCTTCACACCTTCTCGTCCCAGGAGGTCAGTGAAGACATCTCTGAAAGGTTCTCCTCCCACCTGCGTGCTCTCCTCCACCCTCACCTCCCTCGTGGTCTCTCCACCACGGGTCTTGCTGATCTCAGTACGTTCAGTTCTTGTGTAGGTGTGGCTGCTGTGCGTGAAGGTCCGGGTCAGACGTTCCTGAGCTGAAACCATGTGGAACCAGTTTCCTACAACACCAGAAGAAGAGCTTCAGGTTAGGGGAAGCAGACTACAGGCGACGATGCCACAGCTCACCTGGTATCTTTAGGTTAAGGTCACAAGTGCTGCCCACACTGGCGATGGAGGGAGCCTGACGCCTTCTGGTGATACTCTCCTTTACCCGACCTTCACCAAACACTTTGACCGTGAATGGACTTCCTGTTTACACAAAACAACATACGTTAAATTTCTCTCCACTCAAAACAGACGGGACAGCTCATCTTTCAGGTTTGTACCTGGGACGTGCTGATCAGCAAACTTTATGTTGATGATGTAATTTCCTGGTTCGGTGGGACAGTAGGTGACTTTACATGTGCCGTCTTCCACATCGTCACAGTTTATGTCCACTTTACTGGGTCCCTCAATGGACAAACCGAGACCTCCGTAACCTGACAGACATTCCAAACCCACTTCAAAATTTTTGGAATTATCAAAATGCTTTAAGATTTTTTTTAACCTGAAACCAAATGTCAAAATTCATTATTTTACTCAGTCATTTTAAAGGAATTTCAATCATTCAATATAACTTTGTTGTCCCCGAAAAAATATTTGTCTTGGACAAACTGTGCTGCCATCAGCTGCATTCTGAAATAGCACATAAAATATAAAAACAGAGTCTAGATATTACATCCATTCCTGAGTGACATTTGACATTTGCCGCGTAAAATGAACATGCATCACCTGTGTCTCTGCGGTTAGGGATGCAGATCACCTGTGCATTCCTGTGTCAAGGGATGCGGATCACTAATATTTGGGAGTTTATCGATGTGAATTACCTGTTTTCTGGAAGTAGGGGATAAAGATCATTCTGAAGTGATTCTAGGGGCAACGGAGTCTGGAAACCCCAGGCACTGTATGTCTGAATCTAAGTGAATGTGTGAATCACCTGCATTCCTGGTGTCAACGATGAACTCTGCCACTTCAAAGGTGTGTCCTTCTATGAGCCCCTGACCGAAAACCTTCACTTTGCTGGCATCTCCAATCTCCGACTGTCCAACCATGATCCTGAAAGGGCTGTTGGACACATGTTTGCCAGTCTTCTTCACACTCACCACGTGTTCGCCCACTTCTTTCGGTGTAAACGAGATTCCTGCAACGGAACGAGCCATTAGAGTAAACCGGGTTTGGTCTCATGAACAAATTTGGTTTTTTCCAACTGTAAACGTTAAGAACGGACCAATGTGCCTGTTAGGAAGCCTCTTCAGCACACACGGCTCCTCGTTTCCAGATGGTGCTCTGATACTCGCCATCAGGCTTTTCAGATCCGTCTCCATGATTTTTAAGGAAACGTCTGACGCTGTACCAACATTAAGCTGAGACGTCCTTGTGAAGTCATCGCCTGATGATCCATCACATCAAAACATGCCATTAATGCATTCTCACCCACTGGTGACATTTGACACAGATAGAATGATCAGCGAAGGGTACCGGTGATCTTTGCGGTGAACGGACTCCCGGGGATTTGTTTGTCATCGAATTTGACCACGATGTTGTAATCACCACAGGCGGTGGGAAGATAGGACACCGTGCATGTCCCGTCTTTGTTGTCCTTACAGGCAATCTCAGCTTTAGATGGACCCTCAACAGCAAGAGACAGACCACCTGCATGGACAGCGTTACATGACACGTCTTGTACCCTTAGCCCTGCCCACAGCCCTGTTTTGGTCACCACATGACAGGTTCAGCAACCCACGGAGACCTGAAGCTCTGGGTTGGCAGATGTTGAATGTTACCTTCTCCAGTGTCTTTAGTAACAATAGTGAACGTGGCCGGTGTGTTCACAGTCCCATGAGTCAGACCGGGACCGTACGCTGTCACATGACCACTGTTAATAGCATCAACGTAGAACTGGAGTGGACTTCCTGTTCAAGGGAAACATAAGAGGACAAAACTGAAAGAGGCAACTTGATCTGAGCTGATTAGCATCTCAAGCCAAGCGCAGAACTTGGCTGTCACTGATCAGTGTGCGGTTGTTGGGGGGCACAACCCTCACTTGAACTCTGCTCAGGTTACCTGGAATGTGGCTCCCGTCATATTTGATCTCCATCTCATGCAGACCACGCTCTGTCGGCGAGTATTTCACTGTCACAGTGCCATCTTTATTGTCTGTAATGTAAGGACAAGCGGTTCGACCAGACGGCATCTGGACTTCACCTAAAATGCAGACGCAACTTTTGATGAGAACTCACCGTTGATCACAGAGTTGTTGATAATTGATGTATTTTTTTTACCTGTAATCTGTCCTTTCTGCACAGTGAAGGGAATGACCAGACTAAAGGGTCGTAGCATGGCTTCCATACCATTAATAGGGCTGACAGGGTCACTGGTAGCCTAAATCAGAGCCGGAAGGGGGCGGGATTAGTGTTTGATTAGCATTACTGAAAAGTCTGCTAAAGGTGAAATGCCAAATAATGTGAAACACCACGCTGCTGCAGATAAAACATGCATCAAGAGGACAATAAATGCAAAGCTGGGAAATATTCTCAACAAAGGTCCAGTTACTAACAGTGCCCCCAGGCCCCTACGTTGCAGGGTGAAGAGATGCATACATCCCCACTGGAGTCCTACACACACCTCCTGTGGCCTCCCTCCGCCACCTGGCTCCTAAACCACACCAACTCCGGAGACCACATCACCTCTTTGGCCAGCATCTCCACTCGCTCACCATTCAACAGTACATCCAACATCAAGAACTTCAAGAAGAAGCGTATACCTTTTTCTTAATGCTTCTAGAAGGTATGTTCTGCTAGGTTAACAGCATTCTATCAAGAGCTACAGAAAATACAAAGCAGGATTAGCTGGTGTGTTAACCTAATCTCGCAGTGCTCCGAGTGTGTATTTTGACTAGACTGTTCAGAATGACTATTTCACAAGTTTGCTAGGCTAAATAATCACACTTAAAAGACAAAGAATTCTTCACCAAACATCTATACACACACACACACATACAGAGCTTATAAAGAACTTCTAAATCTATGATAAGGGTTGATTTTGCTAACCTACCACCACATGAAATGGACTGTTGGGGATGTTTTCGCCTCCAAACCGAATTGTGATGACGTATTTTCCGGGTTCTGGAGCAGTGTAATAAACGTCGAATGTTCCATCGGCGTTCTCAACCACATCCACATCCAGCTCTGCCCCATCAGGAGTTGTGACTTTACAGGTCACTTTTCCTTTCCCAGCAGCCTTTGCATCTACGGTAATGACTGTCTCCTCCCCAATCTGGATGGTGGGGCCAATGCCAGATCCTGACCAAACATCAAAAAATTTCAAAGTTTTTGTCAAAAACAGACACAGATAAGATCAAAGCAGAGCAGAAGCAGCAGATGCAAGTGCTTCACTCACCTGGTCCGTGTCCTCCAATGGACACTTATCGGAAAAAAGTTTAAAAAAAAAACAGAAATTGTGTGATTTAGCTGATCAATCAGGAAGGTGGGCGTGGGAGTGGGTGGAACCTGACCTGTGACCAGACACTTGCTGGCATCTCCAGTAGGGATGGCATGAATGCAATAGGGGGAGTATGGAATCTCGTCTCCCCCATATTTGATGGTGATGGTGTAACGGCCCGTCATGTCTGGCACATACGACACTGTGTACGTTCCGTTCCAGTTGTCCCGAATGTTGGCCCTTTTTGGCTTTCCCTCTGGATCCTGGAGTTAGCGAACAAACAAATCTGGTGGTCATGCTTTGAACAAAGCTAGCTAAGCCAAACAAACTTGCAATTATTTTGCAAAAGAGAACTACTTACTTGATAAATTTACATGTTAAAAAATTTACATAAAAGTGTGGCGCCTGCTTTCTGTTTTCTATCTGTAAAACCAGCAGCTGATACTAAATAACATGAGCCTGAAGTGACCCTAAAGTAATAGGGGTCACTTTTTGTAAAGTTTATTTTTGGATCATGTGGTGGGAAATTACATTAGTTCATCATTAGTTCATTTAGGCATCTCAGCAAAGCTTTTCTAGAAAAAGCGTTGAGTCAGGTTTTTTGTGGATTGGTATGGCAGTTGAGGTGGGATTTTGGGCCCTAAATGTGTGAATAAAGCCTTAGACTTATTGGTTTGTTTTCTCAACCGATCTGTTTGTGTAGCCGTGTAGCTCTGGAGGACAGAGGCTGGGCAAACGCTTCAGACCGATGGTGACAGGTAGCTCTCGCAACACCTGACCCAGGAATGTTGGCTCGTCTCCAATGGCGTCATGGGTCAAACAGAAGTCTGTTACGCACCAAAATCTGGACCGTGAGCAGTCCCTCGCCAGCGTCTCTAGCATCAATGGTAAACTCCACCGGCAGACTGGCTGTGATTCCTGAGGCGTTTAGTCCTGGACCACTGGCCCGAACTTTACTGGCATCATGGGCGGGTAAAGTTTTAATCTTGAAGGGGCTGAAAGGTGATGGTTTAAAACATTAAACATTTAAATAATTACATCTACAGATACTCCGTTAGTTCCTGGCTAACTGACCTACAGGGGACTTCCTGGTCTGCATACTTGACACAAACTGTGTACGGTCCATCATTAGCAGGACTGTAGTTCGCTGTGTGAGTTCCATCATTGTTGTCCGTGACAGTGATCGGCTCAGCAACACCTGAGGAGGAAGCACACATCTCGCAGAAGTTCAACAGAGTCTGCCGTTTGACCGGAGCCCACTAAGATACAGATGAGCTGACACTGATTTTGTTAGCCTCCTAGCATAAGTCAACAATATATTATTCAACGTGTTCTTTGTTCTGTCTACTAACAGAACAAAGAACACGTGGTTCTAAAATTCCAGGCTTTTCCAAAACTCTTCTATTAATTACTCTTCTCTTAGTTATGCTTTTTTACCCCCCACAGAGAGTTCTACCTGTGGGGCCGTACAGCTGGACCACCAGAGGGGCCAGCCCTGCCTTACTGCTGTCCACCGTGAAGGTCTGAGGTACATGTGCTCGAACACCAATTTCCAGGCCAGGTCCAAAACACCTGACTTTACTGGGATCCACTAGCTCCCGCACGGGAACACTGAACGGGCTCCCTAAAACATGTGCAAAGACGTTGGACTTTAAAAACCATACTGGGCCCATCTCTTGGAAGGCCAGAGTCTAGGACACTCCACCTGGAATAGGAAGACCACCAAAGGTGATGTTGACATCGTACTCTCCGGAATTGAAGGGGATGTACTCCACAGTGCAGCTGCCATCTTTGTTGTCCTTACAGGACATCTTTGCTTCAGATGGACCCTCAATGGCGAGGCCCAGTCCACCAGTTCCAGCACCCCTGGAAAACAATGGATTAGAAATGGAACTAAAGCCTCTTCAGAGCGTAGAGCAGTTCTCTCAAACGCACCTGGTCTCAACAGTGAAGCAGTTTGTCGCGTTGACCAGACCCTCCTCCAGGCCTGGACCGTAGGCTCGGACTCGACTGGGATCACAGCCCTCCGTTACCAACACTCTGAATGGGCTCTTTGGCAGCAAAACTTCATCAAACAGGACTTCAATCAGGTGCAAACCTGCACACAAGACATGGACTCCTTTCAGCACTTGAGCCACTGCTAATCCTTGTCTGGCTTCCACAGGAAAGAGCCAAAAGAAGCATTTCATCCTTATGTTAAATAAATCAATAAAATAAAATAATTGTAAAAGACGCTTTATAAAAAAAAAATACCTAAACCAAACACAAGAGCAGCTGTGGTCAGGAGGTGGAGTCAGTGTACACCCGCCAATCAGCACAGCAAAAGAAGATGAGAAACTTGACCCTAAAACCTTCCAGCCACCAGGGGCATCCTGTCTTGCTCTCATTTACGGAGCTGCGTGATCACTCAGCAAGAACATTCACAGTACATAAACATGTAAAGCTAGAACACATTTTATAATCTGAAAACGTTAATTAAGAGTATGAGAAAATGTTTTCATTCATACATTCTTTGGGGACCCAAGATCATCTGACAATATTACAGTGTTTAAGAGGACAAGAACAGTTATTGGTTTTAGAAAAGCAACAACAGAACTCTTATTAAGGCTAAGATGAGAAAACTGAAGAGCGCTTTGGAGCTGCTGCACACACGAGTGGCAGCAGCTCCAAAGTCTTCTATCATTTTCTCATGTTTTTCTCATGCTCTTTCATAGGTCTTTATATGTTCTCCTTTTTTTGTTTTTTCAGTCATGTGTTATGAAAACTTTCCCCTTTTTTATTTACAATTTAGGAAAGCCTATACCTGCCCACAGTGGTCTTCCCTCTCGTGTGGC
>CAAE01013689.1:19328-36610 GCA_000180735.1 Tetraodon nigroviridis
CTCAGAACTTCTGTTGCTAATTTGCTTTTAGTGACACAGCTGCGGGTGTTTGGATCTCTGCTAAATCAGACCTCAGCGAGATCATCATCAAGCTAGAGCAGCACTCAAACAGTGCAGGCCTCTGCCAAATGTTCTCGTTAACCACAGCTCCTCGTAGGGGAGGTACAGGCAGGAGTCCTACAAGATTAAAAGCCCCCTGACCTTTGTTCTTTAGATGATCAAAGGCCAAGGTCCTTCCAGAATCCAAAATATTATCAACATGTAACTATTTCTGTTTTGGACTATTATCAATATTTCATTTTAATCTATTTAGACCTTTTAGAGTTAGTCTGATTAAAAAAAACCAGACAGACAGCAGCTGTCACATGACCACCTTGGCAGTGGTAGTAAAGGTTAAAGAATAAAATAAGAATATTTCATTAAATCACAATTATTGCAGAAGCAGAATATTTTAAGATGATTTAAACATTTAAACAGTGATTTACTTGTGTTCTGTTTGCGTCATTTGACAATGCTCTTCATTTTTCTTGGGAGCTTTGGTGTTGGGAGGGTGGGTTAAATGAGTTTTAGCCTGCTGATGTATCCTGATATCTTTAATTCTAGAAATGCTTTGATCTTAATAGAACAAAAGTGAGAGTGATTTTAGCATGTTTTAGCTCATCTTAAGAATGAGGCTGTTCATGATGTTCTATATTCTCACCGTCCTCGTGGGGCGTATACTCCACTCTGTACGTCCCGTCACCTTTGTCCGTGATGTAGGCGTCTGTGGTAGCACCTGAAGGGTTGGAGACGCAGGCTTTGATGTGGTCACCGCCGCCCATGTAGAAGCATTGTGCATCCACGATGAAATGAGTGGTCACCTCCCTCAGGACCCCTGAAGATGAGAAACACCTTACAGAAACACCCAAAAGACAATGGCAGCAAGTATCAACTGTAATTTCCCTCCAGTCTGCACTGGTTAAGGTTCTGCTCTGAGTACCCACAGACCACACCCACCAATGTCCATCAGAGTGAAGAATGCAGAGGGAGCCAATCAGAGAGCCAGAACTCAACGTCTGGAGACATAAACCTCCAGAATGCTGCTCTGACCAGGAACTGAAGCATTTGATGGAAACTCATGATGCCACTGTTCTCACCTCTGGGTTCCACTCCTGGTCCATAGACCTTCACCCCGGTAGTATCGACAGCTGGGTCCACCAGTAGTCGACTGGGAAAGTTGGGCACAGCGCAGCCTCCATATTTGATAGTGATGGTGTAAAGTCCTTGGAACAGTGGAATGTAGGTGATGGAGTAGGTTCCGTCTCTGTTGTTCTGGACATGAACTTCAGCTTTGGCTCCTGACTCTGAGACGATCTCAATAGTGAGCTCTGCATCCCCGGCTTTAGAACAGTCCACCGTGAAAGATCCATCCTCATTAACCTTTCCTCGCTCCAGGCCTGGCCCGCTAACAGTCACCATGCTGGGATCAAACAGCGACTGGACGACGGCCTTGAAAGGGGACCCGGGAACGTGCTGCTCTGCAAACAGGATGTTGATGGCGTACTCACCGGGCTCGGTAGGTAAGTAGGACACCGAGCAGGATCCATCGCCATTGTCCTGACATTCGATCTTGGCCTCACAGGGTCCCTCAACTGTCAGACCTAGCCCACCAGTACCAGCTCCCTTTGTGTCAATGGCAAAGGGGGCTGGTTTTCCCACTAGACCACCCTGAAGTCCTGGACCATAGGCCCGAACCTGTAGGGTAAAATAGACAAAAGTTGACTCGTCACCTCCTGGAGCAGCAACAGTCTCACGGATTCAGAACAGGTCCTTAAAAAACACATTCACGAAGAACAAAGACCCTTGTTGGGCCACTCTGAGAAGATCTGGAGCAGTAAAACAATACAACTGGTAAATGACCATCAACAAAGGCTGCTGATCACGTGCTGAGCTAACGTCACCTCTTTCACTTCCCACCTGTAAGTAGCAACATCAACATAGCAGACTGAATATTTCAGAAAGATTTGTGTGAACTTGGAAATAGTCTTTTATTTACCTTCAAAGCATCAGGTGGCAAAACCCCCTCTACGGCAAACGGACTTCCGGGGACAGGATTTCCATCGTAGCTGATGTCCACTCTGTACGCTCCTTCCTCAGGGGGGATGTACGTCACTGTGTAAACCTCATTGTTCACACCCGATTCCAGCTTGCAAGGAATTGGCCTCCGTGATGGTGAGAGGATTTTGACGTCCAGTCTGCCCTGACCTCCGGCGCCCTGTGTTCTGACTGTGAAGTCCTCGTCCTTGCCGACGTCCGCCTCTTTAGAATGACACAACCCAAAAACAGGAAACTCGTTTGGTTTTGTGGAATTAGCTGCCTAACTGCTTGAAAAAGAAGACGTGTCCGCAGATTAGAGTCCATCTTTGTGTAGCCCGACGCTTTTTTTACTGGATTCCATTATGAGAACGTCACCTTCGAGCTAAACCCAGGTTCAGGAAACATGACGCTAAGCTGCCTTATTTCTCAGTTGTCCTTCAATTCTTCCAGGACACGGAGATGTTTCCCACACAGGAGGAGTCAGCCCTCTATCGGGTTGCCTTTGGGACAGGTGGAGCTGCCATAGTTATGACCTCCTCCAGACCATCTGCACCCTTCTGCTCTCTGCTGTATCAGGTTCTTGTGAACATTAACAACAGTTTACAGGGCACAGGTCGTCTTTTCTGAGAGTTTACTGGGTGAAAGATGCATTTCTGGACCAGATCAAAGATAAATCTAGCTTTCTGGTCATGCGAGAAAAGATTTTGTGTTCATCTGGACTTTTCAATTTTCTTTTTGGAAAACGTTTCGCCTTCTATCCAAAAGGCTGAACTGATGAACTGAGAACCTACACAGACATCTTTCTGGTCATGCTGTCAGAGCAAATGTTAGCATAAATGTACTCACTGCTGTTAAGACCCTGGACGCTGACTTTGCTGAGGTCCAGCAGGGGGGCCACCATGATGTGAAATGGGCTTTTGGGGATGGGGTCTCCTCCATGGCAGACCGCGATTGACATGTTCCCCTGATGGTCAGAGACTCCAGTTAGCTTCCGCTCACTCGTTTGCTGGATGGTTACCGTTTGTGGACATCAGACCTGCTGCACAGCGGTGTAGCGCACAGTGTACGAGTAGTTGTGGTTGTCAATGATCTCAAAGTCTTGAACCACGCTGCCCTTTCCTGCTGCAGTGAAGTGGACCTCAGGCTGGGCTTTCCCAGCTCCCTTCGTGTAAACAGTGAAGTGGGTGGGTTTGTTGACCTCGACACCTGGAGGGACACAAGAGCTGGTCTGATCTGGAGCCAGGTTCTGGATTTGTGCTTCTTCAAATCAGAGAAAGTGTTTTCTCCTTCCTGTCCTCCTGCATGGACCCGGTGGCTTCTTCCTTAATGTGACGCCGACTCTTTTACATTGGGACACCTCACAGTACAAAGCTGTGCTACACCACAGTCGTGCACTGAAAGGTGTGCACTCCTGTTCTCCGGACGGCGAAGAGCATCACCTGTTTTGTTCAGCCCAGGACCTTCTGCTCGCACTTTAGCAGCATCATGTGATGGCTCCACTTTGATTCTGAAGGGGCTGATGGGAATTTGCTGTTTGAACATAAAATGTAAAGCGTTTGTTGACAGGAAACAGGAAGGGACAGAATGAAACAGCTCACCTGTGCACCCCCTCACCTGATCTGCAAACAGTACCATGATGGTGTACTGACCCGAGCCGGGGGGCGTGTACTTGACTGTAAATGTGTCATTGTCGTTCTTGATGATGTCAAAATCGATGTCGGCCTCAGCAGGTCCCACCACACCTGGAGCACATTTGATCCCAATGCTAACGTCACCTGTCAGATATCAAAGAGCATTAGCACAAGTGTCCGGCGGGGAAAAAAGGGCTCTGTGTGGACTGGACCGCACCCTGGCCAGCCTCACTGCAGTCCACCGTGAAGTACGTTGGCTCATTGGCTTTCAGGCCCAACCTCTCCACACCTGGACCATAAACCTTCACATTCTCTGGATGGCTGCCCTCTCCAACCATCACCTAGGCAACCATAACCACAGTCAGACCGGTGGGTTCTGAGAGATGGAACCAGAAACTCTGGGGTCTGCATTGTGTGCGTTTACCCTAAAGGGACTGTTGGGGACAGTGACACCAGCCCAGGTGATGATGATAGTGTGTTTGATGGCCTTAGTGGGAACGTAGACGCAGAAGAAGGTTCTGTTTTCGTTTTCTGTCATCTGGATGTTGATAGGGAATCCCTCCGCATCCTGAAAGAGGAAGCCCATTCCCAACATCTATGGTCACAATGTGTCAGTCTGTTCACTGAAGAACAGGACAAGAACACGTCCGCAGATCATCTGAGGACATGTTTGAGGTCAAGTCTACAGAAGAAACCGCAGAAACATCTGAGGAGCTCATTTTTGCAGACGTTTTAAACGTGTCTCCAGATGTTTCTGGAGATGATTGTGAGCTCTGGTCATTGATGAAAGACAAAAATTCTTAAGTGAGGAGATTTTAAGTGTTCTGGAACTATAAATACTAGTTTGGTCACAGCTGACGTTCTGTTCTCACCTGCGCAT
This sequence comes from Tetraodon nigroviridis, assembly GCA_000180735.1. Lineage (NCBI taxonomy): Eukaryota > Metazoa > Chordata > Actinopteri > Tetraodontiformes > Tetraodontidae > Tetraodon > Tetraodon nigroviridis. The sequence goes on from CAAE01013689.1 coordinate 23,916, forward strand.
ACAGCTTCAGCTCTCCTCTGCCAGCTCCACGGGTGTCCATGGTGAATTCAGCTGGTTTGTTGATGATGCAGCCCAGTGGTTCCAGGCCTGGACCAGAACATTTCACCTGAGGAGAAAGAAAGAAGCCTTCAGAGAAAACCATCGGACAGGATGCTCATCATACCTGTGAGCGATTCAGGCCTCACATTTTCTGGGAAGGTGTCATTGGCTGCTGAAAGGACATGTGCCATGAAGGGGCTGTCCTTGATGTCCTCATCATCACATATGACGTGAACGGCGTAGTCGCCTGGTTCAGTGGGCCAGTAGCGGACATCACATGACCCATCGCCTTTATCATCACATTCGATCTTTGCTTGAGAAGGACCCTCGATGGAGAAACCTGCAGTCAGAGGAAGCTTCATTTCACACCTCCAAGACAACCTTTGAGAATCAGCGGTGAAACGCTCAAGCCCCGCCCCCAGCCGTGACATACCGAGTGTTCCCACCTCGGTGCCGATGGCCTCCACCACAAAATCAGCACTCTTCCCAACCATCCCAGTCTCCAGGCCAGGTCCCCAGGCCCTAACTTTCTGAGGCCCCGCCTCCTCACCCACATGGACCTCAAATGGACTGTGCATGCATAACACACGCACACGCGCACACACAAACACGCGTATACACACACACACACGTTTATTTTTGCATAATTTAAAACATTTGTTAAGTTGGTGAGTGAATGAAAGAATCAAACAGCTCAGACGAGTGTTCCTCATTACTGCTAACATTTCCAGCCCCACCGGGGTCCCTCAGAGCTAGAGCTAGGGTCAGCGCTAACCGGTTGCAAGCAGATGACACATGAACACACGGCGCTCTCACCTGCGTGGGATGTTGTGTCCTCCCCAGCTGATGGTGACCACATACTTCCCTCTGCTGACGGGGTAATAACTACACTCAAACATGTCATTGCCCATCTCTACAACCTTCACAGGCTCGACAGCGCCCCCTAGAGGAGAAGAAGAAGAAGGTCCACTTGTGAGGGACAAGTGTGGACATGAAGATGTTTGTTTGAAGGCTTCTTACTCGGTCCTTTCACCACCACCTTCAGCTCTCCGCTGCCGCTTCCTTTGGCGTAAACTTTAAAATCTGCCACCTCCTTCACCCGGACACCCTTTGGCTGAAGACCTCGGCCCGAAGCCCGACAAGCATTGGGATTACATGCTGTTGAGACACAAGAATAATAATTATAATAAATCCAAAAGGATCTGGATAGATGTACACATACAACAAATCCAACGCCGCGTTAGTCAGCTGATCACAGAAGCATTTGTCTGAGCTGAAAGATGGAAGCAGCAGATGGATGAGATGATGAAGGTTTCTCCCTATACAGACACACAGATGTGGACAGAGCGAGGACACATCAGTTAGCTGGAAAGCAGATGAGGAACCGTCCCAGGAGGAATGTGGAGGGCAAAGGTCACACCAGCACCAGCTATGATGGTTGTGTGTGTCAGTGTGTCAGTGTGGGTGTGTGTGTGTGTGTGTGTGTGTGTGTATGTGTGTGTGTGTGTGTGTGTGTGCGGGCAAGAATAAGCTGCACATGCTGAAGCTACAGAACATCTTCAAGGGGTCAAAGGTCAGTGGCAGGGCTGGTTGAATCTTAAGTGGAGACATCAGTGGAGAGCAGGCAGAGTCCAGCCCCGCCCCCAGGCCAGCCTTTACTAACTTGGTCTCCTGGGTTTGGGTGGAGTTGGCGGGGGGCCTCTCTTTATCTTGTCAGGGGGTGAAGTGCGGATGGACGGTCCACACTCCACCGGAGACCGTGGAGAGTGGACGCTCTGCGGCGCTGAGGAGGCAACAACAGTCATGAAACATCTACACAGGCGCTGAGGACACAGGGACACCAGCAGAGTACAGCTCCACCTGACTGACATCAGTCAGCGCTCTGCGCTCATGTTAGCCTCACATCCTCACCATGTAGGTCCAGTCCATTATCTTCAGGTGTGAAGGACACCTTAGGAAGTCCCAGAAGTCAGAACAAGCTGCAATATGCTATGATGCTCAAAAGAGAGGCTAGCACAACTCCAGAAAAGTCAAGTGATCCTCAGTCAGCCAACAAGACGCCGAACAAAACGGACAAGACGCCGAAAACATGGAGCAAAAAAGCTGAAACTCCACAAACAAACGTAAAACCTTTAACACGAGTGCTGTCCCAAATACACAAAGATCTGAAAATGAAAACCAAAGGTGAAGAACCAACCAAAACCACAAGACGGCTCAGGTGACGTCAAAGTCACATGACAGTAAAAGGGAGGAGCTAACAATGGCGCTCAAGAGAAGATGGTTTGTTTCGTTCGTTTGTTTTGTTGTTTTCGGTCAGTGACGTCAGAAATTCTTCTTTCATTAGCGGGCCGTGCTGAAAGGGAAAACGTACCTTCTGAGATGTGGGCAGCGAAGGGGCTTCTGGGAATCTGTTGGCCTGCAAAGGTCACATGGACCATGTGTAACCCCTCCAGGACAGGAATGTAGGTGCAGCGGAAAACACTGTCCCCTCTGTTCTCTAGGACAATCTCCACCGTGTCCCTGCGTCCGTTGGAATCAACGAGAATCACGCCAACATCTCCAGCACCAGCGCCTGGTGGCCAGACAGAAGAAGAGCACCAGTGTCAGTCCGGGAGCGACGTGGACGACGCCTGTAGCTCCAGGTTGGAGATGAAGCTGGCCTCTGGCCTCAAAAAAAACAACTTTTGTAAAAACTGACCATTTTTACTTGTGAAAAGGCAGCTTTGTGGGTGTTTTACTGGCTGCTGAAAGGTTGGGATGAGCTGAATTAACCTTTAAATGAGGACCACGGTGGTCAGCGGTTATGACGGTCGGGTCAAAAACCAAAAGGACGAGTCTTCTTGTACTAACCGAATGGTGTCTGTGACGGAAGCGTGGAGGTGTGGTGAGAGCCACCACACCCCCTGGACCAGCTGAGAGCGGACCTCAGCTAGGCTACGTGTGGCTCGTACCTCCTTCCAGACATTTCCATTACCTGCAGTATAAATATCGAAATAGGTGGGTTTTCCTGCCACGTTCCCGGTCTGCTGCAGACCCGGCCCCCGAGCCTGGACACGGGTGGGGTCACCCATGGCCTTTGACACGTTCACTCGGAAAGGACTTCTGTCAATGTCCTGCCCTGCAAACAGCACCTTCACCTGAGGGGAAGGGGCCACCCTCTCAGTCCCATCTGGTTCCTGATCCATATCAGCCAAGGCTTCTGTGGTGATGATCAGATCTTACCTGATGAAAGCCCTCCACTTTGGGCAGGTAGACCACAGAGTAGGTTCTGTTCTTGTCATTGTTGGGGGTGACTCGGGCCTGTTGGACACAGTTGGCATGAACTGGGTTTCACCTGCTTAAATTAAAGGTCAGAGGTCAGCATTCTTACCTCCTCCGTGTGACCTTCTGGATCTTCCACGTAAACCAGAACCTCACCCAGCCCGGCTTCCACCGTCTCCACCAGGAACTCTGCTGGTTTTAGAACCACGTTACCTCGAGATTCCACACCTGAAGAGCAGCAAAAACAGACAGAACTGATGAAGCCTTTTGGATAGAAGGCGAAACCTTTTCAAGGAAACCCTAAACAAGTCCAGATGAACACAAAGTCTCCTCTTGGCTAACCAGGACCTGGATGAGAACCTACACAGAAAGGTCTGGCTCGGACTGTGGGTGCTGTACTTGCCTGGGCCGTAGGCTTTGGCCCTTCTCGGGTGCAGCGTCTTTGCCCTCAGGGGGGCACCAGGCTTCAGTTTGGCTTTAGGAAACTGGGACAGGTAAGTCATGACGGAGTGCTCGTCCACGTTGGGATCCACGATCTCCTCTGGGGCAATGACCTGAGACAGAACTGAACTGGATTATCAGGTGGTGACAGTCACCTTTGACCCCTTCGATAACCTTGGCTGTCTCAAAAGTCCAGAAAGCTTCTGTTGAAGAACCTTGTGGACTTTATGTATGACCTCTTTCATTGAGGTCATGTGACAGCCAGATAAACCTTTCAGTGGAAATATCTCCTGTCAGAGTTGGCCGTAGACCTGGGGTTTCTAGACGCGTGCCTCTTCCAGATGTACACCATTTATTTTTGTTTCAAATTTAGCACCTGCAGTTTACATTCAGGTGTGCTCATAATCTGGAAATGATGGTCGTAGAATAAAAACCTTCTGGCAGCCAGATCAACAAGCAGGAAAGATCTGATGGCAGGTGTGTGCTACCTGGGGAACGCCCAACCAATCATCTGCCTGCTGCATGGCCTCTCTGGCGTTTTCCACCGGCTGACTGGGGTCCCATGTTTCCCAGTCTGGACACAGACCTGAAGGCAACACATGCTCAACAGTTAGCCGTCAGCGGACCTGGTGGTTGTCTGGTCACAGCAACAGTTGCAGCAACTCTGAAGGTTCTTGAGATCTGCTGCTGCAACAGGCAGCGTGTTAGCACCCACCAGGGGCACAATTGTCCACCAGGGCTCCCAGCGCCTTCCCGTCCCTCCAGTCTCGATGAAAGTTGGTAATGGGGAGCTGAGGGACCTTGTTCTGGATCCAGCCGAGCAGACGCTGTTTGGGAGTCAGTTTCTTGGCATCTTCATCGTCCTCGTCCCCCCACATGGGCATGGAGATGGAGAAGTGCAGGATGAGGGTCCAGATCAGACCCAGGATCAGCTTTAGGTTCCCGTCCACGATGGCTTTGGAGTCTGAGGACAACAACACGGAGGGAAAAATGGTCACCAGATGAAAGATTTGATCCAGATTCACACCAAAGCCTTTAGACAGGCTGGGGGGCAGCGCCGGCAAAAAGGCTCCCTCAGAGGGAGGGAGCGTGCACACGTGCACACATGCACACACACACACACACACACACAAGCATGCACAATATCAGGCTCACAGTGGTAGCAATAGCATATTAGCATGGGAGGTTTCTGACTTCATCTGGAGAGTATTCAGAGGCCACACCCCCTGGAGAGCCATGACCCCGAATGTGATTGGCTCAGCCTCCAGTCGAAGGTTTTGATAAAAAAAATTCAAGAAATGGAAAAACTCTCTCTCTCTCTCCCTCTCTCTCTCTCTCTCTCACCAGTGCATCTGTGAGGAGCTGATGCTGCCTCAGCTCCTCACCAGAAACATGAAAGAACAGGCAGCAGCTCACAGTGTGTGTGTGTGTGTGTGTGTGTGTGTGTGTGTGTGTGTGTGTGTGTAGTGTATTTATACCCGAGCGGCAGACTGACGAGTGTCAGCTGCTGCTGAGACAGTCCACAACAACTGTGCGCACAGCTGACAGACACGCACACACACAGAATTGGTGGGGTCACATGACCGCCGGGGGCTGCTGGGAAACTGAAGCGCTCTTGTTCTCTTCCAGTGTGACGCTCAGCAGATCTCGCCGCTCCAACAGTCTGGCACGTCGTCGTGACATCATGGAGTCCTGGTGTGGACTGTCTGGACGGGGACCACTTGGGACAGGGTGGTGGATGGGCAGAAGGTTGTGGGTTCAACTCCAGGTCAGAGGCCCTCTTCTCCAGCAGGACCTTCGGTCTGAGGCCAGGCTGAGGTTGCTGCTTTGGTCCAGTACAAAGGTCACAGTCAGCAGGTCAAAGCCTTCCTGACCTCTGACCCCGTCACAGGTCAGACCCGGGTCCAGACAGGTCCACATGAGCCCGGCTGCTGGACCGACCGACCAACCAGAGATGAGATCATCGGGGTTCATCTGACCCAGGTCCTGTTGTGGTCTCTGCAGACCTCTTTGTGGTCTCCTTTTTTTAGCAGCTGTTGTCAGCTGCTCTACCATCAATCAATGGAAGCCCCGCCCCCAGAGGCCGCCCGCTCCCCAGATGTGCTGAGGGGATCCCGATCCCTGAATCAGTGATCAATAAGTCGATCAGATGCTGGGATTTTTACCACCCAGCTGCTTCAGCCAAAGTGTCCCTCAGGGACAATCGTTGGACTTTTGCTAAAAACATTAGCGCGCGCGCGCTCTCTCTCTCTCTCTCTCTCTCTCTCTCTCTCTCTCTCCATTGTCATCATCCTCAGCTCATGCCTTTTTGTTGGGTCATGTGACTCACCGATGGACACCAGTTTGATGTGTTCTCTCTCCAGGAACTCCAGCGCCACCGACACGTTCTCCAGCTTCATCTGCCGAAAGTTGGGTCTGCAGTGGAACTTTCGGAACATCTTCTTCTGGCTGAGGACCTCCAGCAGCCCGATGAGCCTCAGGCCGTCGCTCAGGTCCTTCTGCAGGTCCGCGATCCGCTTGTTGACGCACTTCAGGTGCTCGTTGCACCAGCGCGTGAAGGTGTTCTGCTGGATCTTCTTCCAGGGCGCGTCCTCGGCCAGGTCCTTCTCCGTGGCCGGCATCTCTTCCTCCTCCTCCTCTTCCTCGCCGTCGTCCAGCGCGCACAGCTCGGCCCCACTCGGGTAGAAGTTGGGCGGCAGCTGCGCGTCCAGGAAGCCGCTGTTACTCATCATGGTGCCGGTGTCGGATGGGGCAGAAAGCGGGGGCTGCTGGGAACACGCCGACACGCACGTAAAGAGCCCGAGCGAGCGTGTGTGCGAGCGCGTGTGCGAGCTGAGGAGTCCGCAACTTCTGCAAGAGGGCCAAGCAGCGGCCGGCCGGACGGAGCCGAGCGGGTCCGGGCTGAGGCTCCGGACTGCGGCTGGAGGTTTAAGGAGGTCGGCGTCACCGCGATGGACTCCCAGGAATGCGCCGATCATGACCTTATACCGAGACTCTGCTGCTACCGCTGATTGGACGAAGACGGGGCGGGGGGCGGGGCCAGCACCCGGCCACGGGAGGGAGCCACAGACCTCCGGCACCTCCGCGTATTTTTAGAGGGTCCAAACTGGGAGAGAAAGCAGCAAAGACCTCTCCCAGAGGCAGCCAATCACAGCACAGAAGACAGCAGCCATTTAAACGTGCGCTCCAATCAGAACCGATCGGAGCCGGATCTGACTGAACCTCTTTGGACTCCTAGAAGTTCTTGTGGTCTAATGTGGTTGTGGTTCTAATCCCAGAGGCTTCTGCAGCTGCTGGACCAGCCCGGTCTGAGAAGGTCCACCGGCAGGTTGGGTGGTCCCCCTGAGGCCCCCACGGATGCAGACTCGGGAAATGTAGCAAATGCCAGTTAGAAATTTGAATCTGTCCCATCACAGAATGGACAGAATATTTACCCATAAAGGAAACCTCACAGATGTTCAGCGAGCGCACATCGACAACTTGGACTGATTGCGTGTAGGAAAGCTGCGTGAAGATGAACCTGCAGGCAGAACACCACAATTAAACCCTAACCCTGACCCCTAACCCCACCCTGACCCTGCAGTCAGAACATGACAACATAATTCAACAAGCAAACAACAACAGAGAAGGTGCTAGCTTGTCGCTCCAAACTCAAACAAACTTTTAGCGTGAATTTAGGGATGGACCTTTAATGATCTAGCTGTCACACAACACTCAGCTAACACTTGACAAACTGTAACTAGCCTCATGTGTGAAATAGTTTTAGCTAAAGTCACATCTGTTTGCTCTTTGCTATTAGCTTGGCGTTCCAGCAGCCACAGTGATGAAGAACTCAGTTGGCAACTAAATTGGCAAAAAAAGAAAAGAGAAAAAAAAAAAAAAATCAGGCACCAGCAAGAAACGGCCCGCTGCTTTGTTGCCTTTGTTCTTAGCAGCGTTAGCCCCAGAGGCTGCTAATGTTCATTGATAAAACAGTTGTTTTTCTGAAGCATGAACACAAAAACATCATTTCATTATCTGAGCAAGAAAAGTCACATCAAAGCGATCATGCTAACACTGCTGTTTGTTCTTATGCTAACGTTGTCTAGCATGCAGCGCCGATGCTAAAGTCAGTCAGGAAGCTCATATGATCAATGATTGGTCTTGTTGGCAGCGTCTTTCCTTTTCAACACATTTTCAACACATTTCCATAAAAACTGTAAAATCAGCTGAACAGTCGTCAAATATGGGCTTTTTCCAACCCTAACACAGAGAAGGGCAGGATGCTAACGTCTGACCCTCTCTCACACACACACACACACACACACACAGCTGTGTTTTTGCCTCTCTATGGAAGCCCAGAGCTGCTGGTGAACAGCTGACCTGTCTCTTCATCACTGAAACCCTCCTCTGGGGTTGGTGAGGGCTCCTGGAACAGACCGCCACCATCGGTCTCGTTGTTCTCCTGCACAGGCGGAACCTGCCTGGACCCCATCGAGTGTGAAAGCAGAACTTTTACCACGTTACACAGATCAGCTGGGATCTGCTCGCCGTCACATGCGGCCTGAAGAAATACCATCCAGCTGGGGCAGACGTCATGTGACACGTGGGCCGCAGTGAGGTCGCCTGCTCATGCCCGGGTGAGGCTGGGGATGATCAGAATGGCGACCGCTGCCATAGCAACGGCTCCCACCACAAGGTTCCAGCTCGGAGTTTTGCTCTGCAAAAAGAAAACAGGAAATGATGTCACAAGGTTACCGCCGTCACATCTGACATCCGTTAAACGTTCTAACAGACGCCAGGACACAGGATGAAACGAGTCGAAATTAGTCCAAAGAAAAGCCCGGATTAGACGCTGGCTGGAGGGAAGGGGTGTGGCCATACCTGAGCGGACGCCAGCTCCTCCCACCAGCACCAAACCAAGGCCACTATTACAACCAATCCCATGAAGGGGAGGGACAGAATGGGGGACTCTGAAGGACAAGTGCAGGTCTGGGAAAAAAACAGAGGGGAGGAGTGAAGGGGCGGGGCGTGAAATCGATCAACTCCAGCCAGACCAAGATGGCCGTGGCCGTGAGCGGGCAGTGGGGGGTGAGACGCGACTGGCAGGCGTGTGATGGATAACTGATGCAAGCAAAGAAGGTGGAAAAAGAAGTGATGCACCAGGCTAACTGGTAGCTACAAGCTAAAGGGCAACCATGGACGCCTTCATTCTCATCTCTTCAGTCTCACTGGGCCGAGAAACGCCGGGTCCCTCAGGGACAAATCGGGACAATCATGGCTCAGGACGACAGTTCAGACGACTGGGTCCAACCCTGGTCTCCATCCTGGGTCCTCCAGGTCCCCAAAGCCAAAGTCCAGGCCCAGGTCGGGGTCTCCAACCCAACCTCTAAAGCAAAGGGACGGCCCAAGCTTCTCAGTAGCCCCTGAGCAGTATCCATCCATCCTCCATCCATCCTCCATCTGTCCAGCCATCATTTATCCATCTATCCTCCATCTATCATCAATCCTCCATTGATTCAGCCATCATTTATCTATCCATCCATTCAGCCATCCATCATCCATCCTTTCAGCCATCAACTAATCCATCCATTACCCATCCTCTATCCATTCAGCCACCATTTGTCCATCCATCATCCATCCATCCTCCACCTATTCAGCCATCGTTTCCCCATCCATTCATCCAACTATTCAGCCATTGTTTATCCATCCATCATCCATCCATCCTTCTGTGGGAGGGCTCAGGTTCTGTGGGCTCTTCCTGTTCAGCCACTTCCTGTTTCCTCAGGGTGGTTTTCTTCATTCAGTAAACAGGAAGAAAACAAAGAGCTAGCAGCAATGCTCACCTGAGACGTCTTGTCCATCAGGTGGTTCAGCTCAGTCCTGCAGAGATGAAGCTCCGCCTCCAGCAGCTGCCGCTCCTGCTGGATGCTGTCGTACGACTGCTGAAGCTCCATCAGTTGGTCCTTGAGAGCGTCACACTAGCGCAGCAGAAGCTGGACTTTAGCCTTCCTGCTGCGTCCCACATCCAGATGTTCCTCCTACCTGTTTCTGGAGCCTCTCAGCCTTCTCCTGGGCTCGTCTCAGCTGGAACTTCACAACTCCGGTCCTGAGCTGCCGACCGACGAGGTCAACGCGGCGTCCTGCGTCCTGGCGGTGGAGGACATGTCCCCACACCTGCTGTTCACAGGCGCCGTCCCGCTGAGCAGCAGGGAGTCCATCAGCTGTGCTCCTGAGGGGACTGCTCGCGTGTCTGCTAGCTTCTGAAGATGCTCCACTCTGGCCAGCAGCTCCGTGTTGCCGCTGCTCAGAGTGCGCGCTGATCCGTCAGAGCCTCGATCTGGTCCTTCAGCTGCAGAACATCACCTGAAACACAGAGGACGAGGTGTCGACGTCTGGACGGCTCCTGCTGCCCGTCAGCCGTGGTTGCCACGGAAACCAGAACTACCGGCAGCGTTCAGGTCCTGGCCCTGGCTCTGCACGCCGATTTCAGCCCTCAGCACGGTGACCTCCAGGTCGTACTCCTGCACGGTAGCGCGGAGGTGCTGCAGCTGAGCGGTGAGCCGACACAGCTCCTCCTGCAGCGAGGCAATGTCGTTCTCCCTCTCCTCCGCCGCCTCCTCTGCCGCCTGCTGCAGCAGCAGCACCTCCTCCTGAGCCGAGCGCAGCTCCAGCCTCCTCTGCTCCTGCAGCAGCTCCGTCTGCCGCTGGACGCTGCACAGCTGATCTGGAGGACGCAGCAAGCAGGTTCTTCACAAGGCTGGAAAAAGCGTGTGATGCCTGTGAGCGCTGACGGAGAGGACCAGCGGCACCTTTCAGACTCCGGATCTGTCTGCTGAAAGTCTCCGCCTGCTCAGCACTCAGCAGTCGCTCCTCCTCCAACTGACCTGAGATCAGCACAGTTTCATCAACTGCTGGCGAGTTCGGCCGTGATCCCACCACCCAGAGAACCTCCCAGGCACACAGGCAGGTTCCCCTCGGCCACCCTGAAGTCCACCGTGGGAGAACTCACCCTGCAGGTCCAGGTAGTCCCGCTGGTATCTCACGGAAGCCTCCCGGGTTTCCTCCAGCTCCAGCAGGATGTGGAACAGCTCAGCTCTCAGCTCCTCCCAGTTGAGCTCCTCGCTCGCTCTTCCCATCTCCTCTGTCACCTCCTTCTCCTGGTCTTTGTCTCCATCTGCTGCCATGCCTTCATCCTCCTCCTCAGTCATCAGGCTGTCCAACATAGTGGGTTTGTTATCCTTTAGGTCACATGGTTCACCTGCAGAAACACAGAGGAGTGATGATGGTGGCCTTCTTCGTAGGAAACAGAGGCTCCAGTCCGACAAAAACGATGAGCAGACTCCCCTGATTGGTCCAACACTTCCTCCATGAGAGGCGGGAGATGGAGTCCATCCATGTTCTCAGCAGTCACAGAGTGGAGACCAGGAGAGCCGGGACATCCTCCACCCTGGAACCACAGGAGCTCCAGTCAAACGGGCCCCTTCAGAGACCCTAACTCCTCCCCCAGTGGTTCTAGCCCCTGTTCTAGCATGAAGTGGTGCATGTGTGAGAGAAAGAGCGAGGAAGAGCAAGCAAAAGAAAGAGAGAGAGAGAGAGAGAGAGAGGGAGAGAGAGAGAGAGAGAGGGAGGGAGGGAGGGAGCTAAGGAAAAGAGAGGGAGGAAGAGAGGGGGGGAGCAGACCTTTCCCCCTCTGCGGGGACTAATGAAGGGTCTGGTCAGGGCCACTGGCTGCTGCTGAATCAAAGCCATAATCACTGGTCAGAATATTGTGGCTCTGCATCAAAGGCTTCCTTTGACTGAAGGAAATGATCAATCTGAGATGAAAACACAGATTTCCTGCGCCCGATCTTCCTCTGAGCCACCTTCATCTCCTCTCCCATCACAGGCTGATCAGCAGCACATGCAATGATGGATGACAAATACCTGATCGTGCAGCTGACGCAGCCCTGCGCCTCCTCTTCTTCCTCTCGTTGTCCTCTGGTTCCTCCTCCTCCCCGCTGAGGTCATGACGTCACAGAGACGCGTCTGTTAACCGTTCCCCGCCTTCGCCAAACACCAGCAACATCTACAACTTTAAAAATTACAACCTTCGTCGACGTTTTCGCTTCAATCCTCCTTTCACGAACGAACGGCAACGCCTCTTTTTTCGTCTATTTTTTAATGACTCGCGGATCTCTGCGGAAGTGACGTCAACGTTTGGTAACTTCCTGTTTTCTGTACGATCGGCGGTCATTTAGGTGAGTTTCTCTCCATCTTTCGACGATCACTGTTGGTTATCCACATGAACATTCACAGCAGCCGCAAGGCCGTAGTTTAGCGTGTACGTGCTGCCTTTAGGTCCGCGAACAACGCCACCTGTTAGCTTCGGCTGGCTAGCTGAGTTGAAGCTAACCCAGCTAACGCGAACATGGAGGAACACAAACAGGTGGAACCCACTGGAGGGTTCGGGTGTCAGGCCGGGCTCATGTGTTCGTTCGTGGCCACATCGGGGCTTTGATATGAAAGCGTACAGCCTCGACTTTCTCCGTTCAGGAAAACTCTGTCCTTTTTGCAGCAGCTGGGTTTCAGGATGTTGGCAGCCAGGTGCTTCGTGGGCGACCTGCATCGTGGAGGAAGAACCCTGCGAGGTCTTGTGTCAGACCGAAGGCAGGTGGGGCTTCTTCGGCCTCCGAGTCTTCCTCGGCCCACCCACAGGCGCCACGTCTCGTCGGGTGGCTCTAAAGTGAAGCTGAGCACCAGGGTGGCGGTCACCGCGCTGCTGGGCTCGGGCCTGGGGGCCGTCTGGTGGTGGCTGGACTCGGAGAAGCAGCAGCAGGTGCAGCGGAGGCGCGTGGGCCAGCTCAGGAAGGTGGCTCTGGGGCAGGGCGGCTTCAGCCTGCTGGACCACCAGGGCCAGCGCAGGAGCAAGGAGGATTTCCTGGGCAGTTGGGTGCTGCTCTACTTTGGGTTCACACACTGTCCGGACATTTGTC